>CM052091.1:9684361-9725208 GCA_028453745.1 Agapostemon virescens | reverse complement strand
CGCCGAAACATGTGGCCGGATTCGTAGAATTTCAATCTAACAACGCATTAATCGGATCGATCGGATGAATCGCAAACGAACATCTTCGACCGCCGCGCGCCGGCAGGAAGGAGAACGGTCGAAATGATATCCTTGAACTGTTGAACCTTTCATTTTTATTGGCCGTGATTCCCGTCTCGGTTTCCTCTCGGTCAGCAGGACCGAGAACGTTCCCTGCCGGCAAAAACACATGATTTACGGCCGCGGTCACTGTGAACCGTATCTGGCCGATGATCGCTAAATCGAAACGCAAATCGTATGGTGGTGCCACTTAGGTACCGTTACGCAGCCCCGCGGATTATCATCGGCCAGCAGCATTTATCATCCGGCCATTAACCGAGAGGCTTTCGTGTAATCTCGCGGTCGCGGGTTGGTCCCTCGTGTAACGTCAGGTCCACCGGTTCCAATGATTAGCCTCAAAGCGCCGCGTGATTGTTCGCTATTCTCGTGACTAAATCCGTGGAACTTCCGATAGAACTGAAACAAAACGATAAAACCAAACAGTGCTTCAACCGCGTAACGTTCCAACGATTATTTATCAAAATAGGAGCATCATTTCGTTCTCAGAATTTTTTTCCGATTTTTTGACAGTCTAGAATTGAAGAAAGATCGTCGTGGATGTAAACGAGCCAGGTCACCCACGGAGAATGCAAAAACGTGTCGACTCGCGAAGGGTCAGATCTAAGCTCTTAGGCACGGCTGAATATTGCGCGGGACTATTTCCCTGAACGACAGAGTACATTTTAATAAAATTTTTGAAAACTAAATTATAATTTTTTTTTTAAAGATATAATGCATACACTTTAACTTTAGTAATTTTTGTATGTAGTTTTATAATTTATCTTGAAGATATGATGCATGTATTTTAACTTTAATAGTTTTTTAATGAAATTTTAAAATTTTTCTTAAATATGTGATGCATATACTTTATCTTTAACAACTTTGATATGAAGTTCTTGATAACTAAATTATAATTTTTCTTAAATATGTGATGCATATATTTTAACTGTAATAATTTACTTTAATAATTGATGATACGATAATATAAGAGGTTAAGTTAGTTAAAAAATGTTGCGAAACACGAGAGAAATGAAGCGAAAGAATAGGTGACGTTTCTTGAAAATATTTCGGTCCGACCATTACATTATGCGAATACGTTATTCGCCCACGACTATGCAATCGATTTTAAACTCGAGGATTCCCTAAAAATTATGCAACGGCGTAAAGCAGCAACAAAAAAAATTATATCTGCATTCTCGGGCTGTTTATATTCTCTCTCGAACGTCGATCTAAAACGCGTCTATAATTTGCTTTTTATTTACGACAGACCCCGCGTCAAGGAACAAAGACAAGATAAATAATAGTCTGTTCCTCTAAAGTAGCAGGCACGTAGAAGTACATTAATTCAATGGACTGCGAACGAAATTTCGCCGACTTTTGAAAAAGACGATGCTACTCGATGATCCATCCGAATTATTTAAATCCTGGAAAGAAATTCTTTTCAAGCATTCAAGCTTTGATAAAAAGAGATAAAAACGCCAGCATTCTCGCGCGATGTTTAAAAACGATTTTTGAACACGAAAACCATTTGTGCGAAAATATTAATGAACATTAATTCATCAAAATCGTTGATGAACCGAATCCGAGCATTCTGACGCGATTATACAAGTTTTTCAGAGCTCGTTTGTCCCTGATCTCGCGACGTACGGTCGAGACTCGGTCGTCGAATGATCATTACTCGCGAGGCCGGCGAATGACTCGCTATCAGCGATCGTTGAATCAACAATTATGATCGCCGGGTTCACCGTATGACGTGGATTACCCCGGTGTCTTCCTTTGAGCGGGAATGCGCCGTGACATCCCATCGTTAGATCCATTGGACGGTATAATGCCTCGGTATAATGGGAAAATAAATACGGAATTACATAATGCGAAGATTGTTCGCGGCATTGTTCTCGTTAAGCGCTTAATCGCGTGACTCGCCGACTGGAACACGGACGACCGTTACTTTTCAAGGGAAATATTGAAATTGATTCGCGCGGATTGGTCGCAACCGAGAGAGAGAGAGAGAGAGAGAGAGAGAAAAAAAGAGAGAAAAGCCACGTTCGCGAGAGCTGTCAAACGAAAATTATCGTATCCTCTCCGACGACGGAACAGCGGAATAAGATATATTCCGCGTGGCGGCTGACACGCGTCACTGTCAGCGCACGCCGCGAACGGTGTCCATGGATCTTCGAGGTTATATTGATTTGTAAAGTATTTGGGACAAGTCGAGTATTTTTAGCGCAACCGGCCGTAAAAATCGTGGACGTAAATCTCGAGTTAACTGGACATTCACGGGCGCGAGCTTGTACGCGGGTACAAAGGGTCATGTGGACGTAAAAACGAGCGGGAAAAAGAATCAGCGTGGCGCAAAAGCCTAACAAATATATTCCGGCAAACCCGTTTCGGGGCTTTCGACAAAATGAGTTTCGTCCCCTTCGTTCGCTTAGGTACCGAAGATTCGATTGTAATTGAATTCGAAGGAATTTTAGGTCTCTCCGATTCAAACGCTCGCTTAGAATGAACAGTCGTCCATTTTGTAGACTATGCACTGTACAGTTTTATGATCGAGCTGCCATTCTATATATTCGTTTGAAATATGAGATTGTAAGTAAATATAATACATCAGGATGTGGAAGTGTAAGCGATAACAAACGAAATTCATTCAGAATCTTTCGTGGCCCGGCTAACCGTGGCTTGAACGGAACGGCACAGAAATTCAGCGTGGCGCTTAACGTGTTAACAAAATGAAGCTTAACCCCTTGCCCTACAACAACGAGGCAGACTCGTGACGAAGATTTCGAGGAGAATCTTCTCATAATGTATGTCCTTAATTTTCTATAAATCGAAATAAAATTTTATCTAATTATCCAAAATTTCCTTTCCTTTTCATAGTTCTTTGGAGGTCGAAGAACATCTAGTCACTGTTACCACAAAATAAATCGTAGGGCAAAGTGTTAAAGGTTTAAAGCGTAAAAAAGTTATAAGATAACGTTACTGAAGGTGCTTTGAGGATGCTCAATAAAAATTCTTGTCAACGTTGAAAGATCGGTTAAAAAGTCTTCAATCGTGGACTGTGGATCATAAAAAATTCTGAAACAATCGCCGGTCGGTAAAGTGTTAGTATAAATGAACACTGCCATGAAGCTAGGTTCTCCCAGGATTATACAGTTGATGAACTCGGTTCGGTGAGACAAATTATTTCCCAGAGTCAGCAGACGACTACTAAACAGAAGCGCAAACATAGAACACGCGACTTCGCACGTCAAGCAGGAAAATAAACACTCGCATATTTCCGTCGCACATTTGCGGCGAAGCCGTTCTGCTCGTTTTACTGTATCAGTCTGACTATATTCGCGGACTGTTTTGCATATTTTCAAGTCCACTGAGTCAGCGTTATCTGAAGAATTCGCGCGCGTTGTGTGTCACAAAAGCAAATTGTCGTTTATGAGGAAATTGTGGAAAGGCTGTCGAAACGTACAACGGCGTAAAAATGGTGACGGAAATCACGTTGTCGGTTGATATTGGCGGTAAACTATAAATTGTTGCGTATTAAATGTTTGATTTATGACGTCAATCTTATGAAACGTGTCAGCAAAGTGCTTTTGTATTTTCTGATACATATCGCACAATTCTAAACTCCATACAATATGTGAAATTCGTTCTTCGAAGTGCGATCATAACTTTACGCATTATCTATATGAATATAAATGAATGATTGTTTTTGATAAGAAAATACGAGTTTACATTTATGCAAAATGCAGTGTACGAACGTGTTTTTCATGGTGTGGCAAATTTGAGGCTGACGAGGACAGAGAATTGTGGTTCTATGACTGAAAATATGAATTAACAATGCAATTATTCAAAATACAATAAAGGAATGTAGTTTTACTGGTATGACAAATTTTAGGCTAACGAAGAAGGAAAATAATTATGTTTCTATATTTGTAACATAGACATTAATACTGCATTTCTCCAAAACACAATAAAGTATCTTTAATGTCACGGCAAAGAAGCTGACAATGTAAAAGAAAAATGAATAAAAATGCCGGAGTATTTTTTTGTCGATAGTGTGTTAACTGTAATGACGCCTAATTCGGTACCGATAAATTTTGTTTGAAGTGACGTTACGTATGTTTGAATTTGCTGTTAGCAGCCGGCCATTTCGCGTGTAACGAGCCAATTTTTCTGTAGCCGCAAAAATCGCGGACGGAAGTCGGGATTCCGGTTAAATCGCAACACGCGACGAACGTTTTGGCGAATTCGGTGTATCGCGTAATGACGATAATTTCATCATGCAGGTGCTCGAGGAGTCGGACACGTCGTCGGAGATCAGTTGCCGGAAGGACGCGCTGAACCTTGAAAACGGTGACTTTAAAACGTCCATCGAGAAGGCGATCACGAAACTGCCGAGGATACAACACTTGGTAAGCGTGCGCGTTCAGTAATTTTATGCGTGGGTCATTGGCTATTTCGTAATTTTCATTCCTGATTCGTGCATGAATAATTATCCCACTTATGCTCGCAGCTCCTGCTCGATCGTCGCGTTCATTCAAACGCTTTGTTTCCATTGATACTATTGTCATTTGAACGCTGAGCAACGTGTATATTACGATGCAACTTATATCGCCATTTCGCTAAAGATTAATGGCTTCGATAACGAAAAAACTATTCGCACGACTAACTGACTAACGACGACGTCTTAGAGACGCGTTTCTTCTTAACACCAGGTTTACACGGCGTTTAAAAATGACGTGTCCCATTATTTTAAATTAACGATTTTAAAGATTGCAGACATGCAACTACGAGGAATTATTCAACAAATTTATTTCTTTAATCCCTTGCCATAACATTTTCTTTGTAACTAAAGTTATTATAATGTTTTCGTCATTGGAAATGTTAGAAACGAGAAAAAACATGTTTTATACTGCTACGTATACTTCCATGCTTAAATATTCATTGCAAAAGAATAAAAATTATTTAAAATCTTTTACACGAGTCAAACACTCGTCATAATATGGCTAAAAATTTGTATAGACACATTCTCGATATTTTTATAAATTAATGTAAAATGCTTATCTCTAGCACTTCGCGAACCTATCGTTAAGCACTTTCGTTCTATTCTATTCGCACCATTCGTTGACGATTATATCGAATTTCTTGCAGAAACGACCTTACAGTTGAAATCAGGAAATAGTTGTTTCATTTCGATCTCCGATATCCTTTAGCTCGCTTTTTGTGACCTAGATACCGTTGGCATACCGATGTCAGAGGCAAATAGTTGCATAGTTAACAGTGTACAAATCAGTTATACTTGAAGCCTAACATCGGCCACTAATTACGCTCTTATCTTAAGACCCATCGAGTCGTGATTACATCTCCAACTGAGCAATTACATAAAGTACCAAAGCAATATCTCACGCGGGTCTGATCGGTTTCAGTCTCTTTGAGAATTGCGCTGAATAGCGAACTTGTAAACATTTATTTCGTGAATTCGCAAACACGTTTCTTTCGAACTGAAAATATGCCAACATTATCCTATGCATCGATGGAAAGTTCATTCGAATATGTAAATGTTTTTTCTGACATAAATGGACGATCGCCTCTTTACTTGCACAAATTGTGATACATTTTCATACGACTGATCGTGCTTGCACCTAATGTTTGTATGCTAGGACGAAGTCAGAATACTATTAAAAAGTAGTTAGAAATATACGTTCATGTATAACAAAATTTAATTACCTATCCTAACACTTCAGAAAATGTACAAAAATTATCGAATAATTCATTCCATCTTTGCAAACGCTTTGTTTTTAACAATTCTCAAGCATAAAACGAAGGTACAAAACACTAAGGCTTCTAAACATCAAAATATAGATTGAAACAAGTGAATCATGTTTTAACCCTTTGCCATATTACAACGTGTCAAACTCATGTTGAAGACTTTAGACAAAGTCTAAAAAGTATAAATATTATGTCTTTCTTCTTAAACGAAATTAAATGTTATTCATATGTAATTAATATTTAAACATCGAAGTAGACGTAGCAATATAAAAAATATAAATTGTCTTGTCTCTTCTGTAACATTTTTAGTGACGAAGATTTTGAATGAAGAGTAACAACTATAACTATTATGCCTTTTTTAGTCAAAATTAAATATGTTCGTTTGTAATCAATATTTAAGCATCGAAGTAGACGTAGCAGTATAAAATTTATAAATTGTGTTTTCTCTTCTGTTAGATTTTTAACGGCGGAGATGTTATAATAACTTTAGTTACAAAGTATGGCAAAGGGTTAACGAGAGATTTAGATTTTCCTGAATATTTTCATAGCTCGGAGAGCATTAAAAGGACACCTCGGTCCCCGGAGGTTTGTTGTCCAGTGGATTTTTAAATAATTATCATCCCCG
This sequence comes from Agapostemon virescens, assembly GCA_028453745.1. NCBI lineage: Eukaryota > Metazoa > Arthropoda > Insecta > Hymenoptera > Halictidae > Agapostemon > Agapostemon virescens. The sequence continues at coordinate 9,718,718 of CM052091.1, read as the reverse complement.
CGACTTAATAACGCCTTTTTTCCCGCGCAGTGTCACGAAGCGGAGAAACCTCCGCCCCCGTCGTCGCAGGAATCCAGATGGGAATTTCCTAGAGATAAGCTTAGGTTACAGACGGTCCTCGGGCAAGGAAACTTCGGCCAGGTAAGGCATTATTTTCTACATCGAGCGAAACAGACATACTGAGCTACAGGTCTCGAGGCGGCCTCGTGATAATAAATCGTTGGAAGTTAACGCGGAACATTCAACGCTCGCGAAACCGCGAATTTTAACCCAACGCTGCAGCCTTGGGATTCTTGTGAACACGAGGAACGTTGCAGCTTCTGATTTTGATTAAATACCACCCCTTCGCGTTGCATGGTGGAACAAGTTCGAGCATGGTGGATGAAACTCTTAATTAAATATACTCGTAATGAATCCAACTTGTTTTCAAAGCGACATCAGCTGCCGCCATTTGTTTCTGTTAAATCGTAAGTCGAGAGTTAAAGCACGAACATGTCCATTCTGATTATTATATTTTAACAGCAGAGTATAAGAATCGTCGCTGAATTACTCGTTACGAGACAAATTAATTAAATAATCAACCACTGCGTTAAGAACAGCAAAAATAAGTGTATAAGAAGTGCTTTCAAATATTTTAAAAAATTGATAAATACAGCAGATGTTCTAAACATCTTCGATTATGTAGACAGAAGAAGTCTCAGAACTCAGAAAAATGTAATACAAATACATTATAATAAACATTAGTCAACAGTTGTAGTAGAAACTTAGAAACAGTAGTATAACTTTACACAGTAAAATAGGAATCCGAGATAAACTGAAAATATAAATTTTAAACCTTTAAAAATTTCGATGCCCTCGCTTCTAGGGTTAAATTTTAATCGAAACTGTACTATATACGTAAAAATCTGAGACAATGCACAAGCGAGAATTTGTCCACCTGTAATGCACATTCGTCGCACTACGCGATATGCATCGCAATCGATTTTTACCAGAGATAAAAGTTTTCCTGAAGCAATCCTCGCGTGTGAAATTATAGACACTTACACCGGGTTGCACGAGTAATTGCACAATGCCTAGCGCAATTTTCTCGTGTCAATACACAATCGTTCGGGCACAAAAGTATCGGCGTTGTCTACGAAGCGTTTCCTCTTCCGAAAAATCGGGATGAGTTCTGTGAACGTGTCCGACGCGCGCGCGCGTTTCTGGCTAAATGGAATCTGCGATATTGCGCAATCGATTGTTGATCATAGGTTCAGCCATTGTTCAATTGCGGTTTGCGTAACAGCTCGGAGATTATTGTCTCCGCGTGTCGACACCGGTGACTCCAAAATGATTGAATGTTTAACTGCATTAATGGCCTCCCGGGCTGGACGAACCTATTACACAATTTCGGTACACGAGGACTGCCGTTTGGGATTGCTCCGTGGAATATGCAATTAAAACGCTATTAGGGTGGCAGCGTTTACGTCTCGTTCTTCCATCATATTCCAGGTCTGGAAGGCTGAGGCTGACGACTTGACCGGTCATCAAGGCACGACCCGTTTAGTCGCCGTCAAAACAGTCAAAGAGGGTGCTTCCGATCGAGAAAAGGAAGACCTGGTGCGGGAACTCGAGATCATGCAACAGCTTGGCAGTCATCCGAACGTCGTCACGCTTCTCGGCTGTTGCACCGAACAAGGTGAGTCCCAAAAACCTTTCCACCACCTCTCCGACAATAAACAAATTCCGTGCAAAGTCGTGAACAAACGTCGAACGAAACACGTGTACGCGCGTTGCGAGCCTGCGTCGAGCGACAACGCGCGCAATCCGCTTATGGTTTCTGATAGTAACGTGCACGGACGCTGCTCGAAAGCCTACTAACAAGTTGGAAGACGATATTTCCCGTTACTTTCACAAAAAAATATTTTGCATATCAAATTCGCAATCATTTCTTCTACCATCGTGATTTATGTCAGATGCGATATCGCGAACGATGATTCACGAACGTTTTAATGTATGCGCTTCGCAAATGAAATGAATTGATGCATTTCAAATTTTTTCATTTACATTATTCCAGGATTGTAGACATGCATTCATGAGCTACCTATTCGATAAATTTACGTTTATGAAAATACAAATTCGTACTTTTCAGCAAATTCTCTGAGGAAATACGTCCTTTTGAGCAAATCCTCTGAGGAAATGCGTCCTTTTGAGCAAATACGTCCTTTTTAGCACATCCCCTGATAAAATACGTCCTTTCGAGCAAATCTTCAGAGAAAATACGTCGTTTTGAGCAAATCCTCTGAGAAAATACGTCCTTTTGAGCAAATTATCGGCGAAAATACGACGTTTTGAGCAAATCCTCTGAAGAAATTCGTCATTTTGAGCAATTACGTCCTTCTGAGCACATCCTTTGAAAAAATACGCCCTTTTGAGCAAATCTTCTGAGAAAATACGTCCTTTTGAGCAAATCCTCTGAGCAAATACGTCTTTTATCAAGGTAATACAAAAATAGTAAAATTCTAATTGAATAACACGGTCCAGAGAATTTGTAACGAACCTAAAAGCCTAAATGCAACCAGGAGCTCCTTAGAATCGCAATTAGTAGTCAACTATTTTCTAAATCACGCTACAGCGATGTATCAATCGCAGCAACGCCGCGGCACACGGTGCTTTAGCCGGTTCATTCATCAGCATCGAAGGCGTTCATAAATAATGAGAAGATTATTTGCATTTCGCGTTCGGTTTAATTGTAGAAGGTAATTACGTAGTCGTGCTAATTTGTGCAGGAGACAGTCCCTTTTTCATTAGCCGCCCGCCGTGATCAAGGGGCTCGGAGTATTGCTATCAAGGGAATAATACTCGGCGAAGCCCGAGAGTCTCTCTCTCGGGGCTATTATAACTTTGTTAAAAATGATTGCACCTCTGGTATGGTAATTTGCTACCGGTACACGAACAGTCACTCCCCTTTTTTCATCGTAGGCTGACACCTTTATTCGCAATCGCGCGTACGAATCACTTAAGCTCGACCTTGCCAGTACTAGACCCAGCGTTTAAACTTTAGAAAAACTGGTAGCGCATTAAGTGCCCGGCTCTTTTATTGGGAACAGGATGATGGGTCGCTTAAAACGATGATGAAACGATCAACATCCGTGGAGGATCTTGACAAGGATGGATACTTCCAACTTTCTTATCTATCTTCTTCGACGATCTTTCAAATTCCATGATATCGCCGAATTTGATTATTGCAAAGTCTCGGGATTAGAATTACGTTCTTTTTCTTATTTAATCACCATTTTCTGATGGAAAAAGAAATTTGTCGTAGGTACAATGATTTTCTAGAGATCGTCAAGAATCATTGTGAAATTTCAGTATTAGAACAGACCTTAGAAAATTTATTTACGTATGCCTGATCGCTTGTTGCATTATTTATTTCGTGATGAACGTAGGAACAGTTAATCTTTTATGATTTCTTACCAGGAAAAGTCATACGGTTACGATAAGATATACGTTTGCCGTAGAATTTCAATATTCATAAGCTAGTAATAATATGTGCGTTGAATCGACGTGTGCCGAAGAATACTCGAATGCATTCAATTTCATTTAAAGGCACCGACGCGTGTTCGACACGATATTATAAGACAAATGTTTAAGAGACAATTTTTAAAACATCTTCTGTCCAACACAAAGTGTTGTTTTAATGTAAAACCCATGCTCCGTGTTGTTTTCTCGTGAATTCTCAAGCAACTCTTCGAAAAATGTCTGAAGTGCTCGCACTTTCTCAGAATACACGCCTTCGACCGACAAGAAAAGGAATTTATAATGATTTCACGCGAAACGTGTTTCGATAATTGCATATCTTTGTTCCGAGAATGTTTTTCTGTATATTTTGCCGAATATAGTGGCAAGTATCTGTTTTAAAATTATCGATGTACGATGTTTTCACACATTCTTAATTCATACGAATTTCTTCGGCGACAAATCTTTTAATTTATTAAAATTCTATGTCTTGAAAAGAACAGAAAGAGAGAGAGAGAGAGAGAGAGAGAGAGAGAGAGAGAGAGAGAGAGAGAGAGAGACGACCAAAGCGACAACGTGACAGCCACTGCTTCCTAGAAAACCGTGTAAATAAAATTTTGCATTCAATAAAACCATCGAATGGACGGAGATAACTGGTTTCAAACGCGCAATTGCTTCTCAATTTGAGCTTCGTCTGCTGACAAGCCGATGCATCCTTAATTATTTACGATTCCGTGTTTTCGACGCCGATTCGCAGATTGTATCGTCGCTGAACGCCGCTGCGATGCATATTGAAGCAATCATTAGGGGCTCGCAAGGGAAGCATTCTTCGTTATTGAGTCATCGACGGACATATTTTTTGTTTTAATCGTACGAACACCGACGATCGGCAATCGTAATCGTTTTTGCACGAGCGCGGTATTGTTTCGCGGATAAAATGCGAGATCCGTCTGATAGTTCCTTCGCAGGATATCGCTGGTTGCGTGTACTCGTACTTGCGGCTAATTGACTAATGAGCATAAATAATAGCAATCGAGACGCCGAAACTGACAGAGTAACGAGATACGCGTTCCCGAGAATAAGAAATTCGCGTAAAAAATAATTGAGCACATCCTTTCGAAGATGCAGTACCTCATTCTTGAAAAGGAGGATCTTCGATTGTTGTGTAAGCATCCGAATGCGTTTGCATCAATATTAACCTCTTAGGCACGAGGCGCCACTATAATGGCTTTCCGGATGTCATCTTGTATTACGATGCATCACTACATATAGTGGCTCGGGCACACTCAATTGCATTATTAATTATTAAAGTAAATTATTAGAGTTAAATTATATGCATCATATCTTTTAGAAAAATTATAATTTAGTTATCAGAAACCTCATTCCAAAATTATTAATAAAGAAAATAATATATAAAAATATTATATAAAGAAAAATTACAATTTAGTTATGATAAACCTTATTCCAAAATTATTAAAGTTAAAGTATATGCATCGTATCTTTAAGAAAAATTACAATTTAGTTATCAAAAATTTAATTCCAACGTGCTCTGCCGTACAGAGAAACAGTCCCGTGCAAAATTCAGCCGTGTCTAAGAAGTTAAAAGCGATACGTACCTTGACGTTTTCTACTATTTTTATATTTAATATTTCTTTGAAAATTATGCGGTCGAAAACATTTTGTGAAAGTGCAAATTGCATCGAGTATAACTATCTGTAAATTTATATTGCAGGATTTCTTTAGTTGCTCGCTCGCGGGAAACTGTCTCTGACGTTTATTTAACAAAAACAAAACGTAGTAACGTGAATAAAACAGAGCAGTACGCAAATCGATAAAAACATACATGCAATACTTAAACGTAATCAATAAAAACATATATAACACTGGAAAAAAAGCAGAGTAGTACGCAAATCGATAAAAACATATACACAATAGTTAAACATATATTTTTTAGACTTTATATAAATATATTCATTCGCACCCTCTCAGTTACTCGAGTTTTCGAAATGATGATGAATGACCCGATGGCCCACACGCATGCACAAATGACCATTCATCCTACAATACTAACAAATAATATATATATATATATATAAGTTAGTGTTTTTTAATGTGTTCATGTGTATCGATTTAATTGCTGATCACACAGATTCAAAGATCTTGATCAGGTGCAAACTGCATCGAGAGTAAGTCCGAATGCATTTGATTGTACAAAGTGCAACGAGCATTGATTTTTCGTATTGTTTCACTTCGTTCGCGCATTCCAGCACGGTGATTAATATTTAAGACGAACAAAGTGTTTCGCAATGTTATCCTAGACTTGACAAGACAATAAACGAACGTCTAGTGCATCTAATGGTGGTAATTAAGTAATTATATCCTTGTTTACCGTAATAGAACGATAAATCTATAAATGAACAGGCCGTTTTTGTCACGTCAATTATCTTTTCTACGCTGCGATTCCGAAGGCTTGGAATTGCATGGAATTAGATAATTGAAATCGATTCAAAGAAAAAAGAATAACAGCAATTCTACCCAATCGAGAAACAATTTTGGATCCTCAATGACGAGGTCCAGATAAAAGATTTTTATTGCGATCAAAACTGTACGAAGTCTTTTCATTGTTACTGTTATTAACCCATTATACTCTAAGCAATTTTAATTACTAACTCGAGACATCTTTCTGTCCTAGAATAATTCCATTGCACGTGATTTATTTCCTTTCGTGCATATTAAATTTGCTACTGTTAATCGTACGGCAACACTTCAATGCTTACTAACTTCTTAAATTACAAACATTTCTAATGTACAAATTATTTTAACACGTTCAGCGCCGCGTCCGCAAATTTGGGTGACGTTTTTCTTGTTCAAGTTAAATAAGATTTCCAGTTGCATTTTTAAAAGAAATTTAATGGAACAGGCACTGATGTAGAAATATAGAATATACAGCATAAACATATCAAAAATATTTTATATTACATTATCTACGTCGCGTGATATTCGTTGAAACAGTCCAAGCACATCTGTGGCAATTCGAACAATATGTTGTCGTTTTTTTAAAGTTTTTCTCGCTTGTTGGCGTTCGACAATTTTTTTTTATATCGTTGGGTTTATTGTTCGGTAGTTCTAGTGTTAAAAATTTTGATAAAAATATGTTTCGCATGCACGAAATACAACAGTCCAAGTCTGATAAAATGCTTCGATTTTGGAACGAAAGTAACTTCGAGTGCAAGGGGTTAAGTAGTTTTACATAGCAGCCATTAATTTTTCTAATAAACGCGTGAAATCTGGCAATGTCGCGTGTTCGGCGAGAAGGGGCCAGTTTGCCATTAGCGACAAATCTGTGCTTGAGACATCAAAACTGCAACGAGACAATATGAAGTTTTAGTCGTGCCGTGGTTGAAGGGGAAGGCCCATTATACGTCTTTCGTTGCAGGCTCGTCGGTATCGTGGCTCTGATCGTATAAATTTCCATACCGCGTCCCCACGGCGACGATCCTCGTGGCACAATACGTCTATTAAGTCGGCGAAATGATCGTTGCCGCGGGGGTTGGCGGGGTAGGAGCACCGGTATATCGATAGGATCGGCAAAGTCCCGGGCCCGATCTGGATTTGACGTCGAACCGGCGACTTCCCTTCGATATTTATGCGTGCGCTACCCCTTTTCCGCGATTGTATGGTAATGCGCCGCGGAACTCGTCTAGCAATAACATGAAATTTAGTCCCCGCGCTTCGTGGAACAGTTTTCTACGGGGGAAAAAAGGAAAAAAGGAAAAAATAAAGAAAAACAAACTCGCCGCAGAAAAAGCCCGCCGGTGATTTGTTCTTATGAGATTCCGTTAAATCTTGCGCCGCGTTCGGGACAGCTGGTCGAAGGCTACCCTCGGCCAGCGTGTTCCTCTTTTGTTCAATGTTGTTAGAGGAGGCCGGTAATGGTCATGAAACCTGAAACGATGAACGTGATCAGAAAAATAAGTATGAATTGATAGAGTGGACGCGGATCTCGCGGTGATAGTTACTTTATCGCGGAGCTACACATAATATTCAAGGATGAAAGCAAGAAGGAGCGCGTCCCGGAATATTAAACGAGCATTATTAACGCCCCGGACCCTCGCGTCGTTTGTTTGGCGAAACTGTGCGAATGCGATTTTACAACTGGCTGTAAACGATCCTTTTAACTCGTACGTCGATACCCCACCGGCTACCCTTTTAATTTCTTACACGAAATCGGTCGAACGTTCTCGTCGGCCAGTTGCAAGATCGCTGTGGAATTATTGTTTCTCGGGTAATTACAGATTCAGCGACGATTTAAACAGATTGTGAAACGTGCGTTGAAATTGTCGGGTACAATCTTGTTGAACTTTGCGGAAGATTATTGGTAACCAGTTTAAGGTTAATTCTATAATTAATTTGTACAACGCGGACTTTAACTGTTTTCATGTTGGAAACATTCAAGAAGCGAAATATTTTTTTATTTCCGACAATCTAGAATCAAAATGTCTGCGACAAATAGTGGAAATTACTACAGACTTCACCTTCCTTGGATTATTAAAAATTCGTTTATTTTTGAGGTGTAAAAATATGTGTCGAGTCAGATGTCTATGATATTGTTTAAATTGAAAGATTTTTCAAGCAGTTAAGGGAAACCAGAGTAGACTTCACCTTCCTTGCTTCACTACAAATTCGTCTATTTTTGAGGTGTAAAAATATGTGTCGAGTCGGATGTCTATAATATTGTGTAAATTGAAAGATTTGTCAAGCAGTTAAGTGGAACCAGAGTAGACTTCACCTTCCTTGGATTATTAAAAATTCGTCTATTTTTAAAGTGTAAAAATATGTGTCGAGTCGGATGTCTATGATATTGTTTAAATTGAAAGATTTTTCAAGCGGTTAAGGGAAACCAGAGTAGACTTCACCTTCCTTGGATCATTAAAAATTCGTTTATTTCTGAGGTGTAAAAATATGTGTCGAGTCGGATGTCTATAATATTGTGTAAATTGAAAGATTTTTCAAGCGGTTTGCGTATTTGCGCGTTCAAAGTGGAATGTCAAACAAGATTAGCTGCAGGTTGAACAGGTTAAACGATAGTTTCGCTGGTCGGAGGTGAGCAAAATTCGGCCGGGTTGATTCCGATAATGGTGGACGATGATTAAGTGCCTCGTCGGATGCGTTCGCCTTTGGCGCATCTTCCTGAAGGACCTTCGACTTGGTTCGACTCGCATAGAAGAAAAAACACAGACCGCGAGGACCTCCCCGTAAGATTTACGGCATCCGAATTTCTGCCATGGGCCCCCACAGGCCCCGTGGTTCCTTCTCTCGCATCCTGCGCCCCCGTGTTTATCGTGTTCGGCGCTGGTGGGCGCGCTCAAATTCCTGTCGAGCGACGTTTTCGTCCTTTGACGCCCGTCGCTCGTCAAAGGGCTGCCCTCTCGCGCCCTTCCTAACGACTCTCGGTAAAAAAATACAAAAATTCCGATCCTCGTCGAAGGCCGAATAGGTACAGGGTGTTTCATAACGCGGGGAATGAATCAGCCGTGCGGGATCGAGCCGAGCAGCTTCTCGCAACGAGAGAGAAAGGTAAAAAGAGATCGAGCTTTAACGCTGACGAAAGTGTGAGGTTTATAGGGGTATAAAAATTGCAAACGCTTGTGCATTATTTATGAATCGTCGATTTATTCCGAGCCACTGTCGACTTATATCATCGGTTTATGGCTGAGTGGTTTGGCAAAGTCATCGATCTGTGTATCGTCGCTGAACGAGCGAGCTTCGCAACAGAATTTTCAGACTCGTCTAATATTGTCTTACAATTCTACAAGAATTGTGCATGAGATCTCGCGGAAAATTGTTGCATTTACTTGTACTGCGATGGGTTATTATAACCCTTATCGATTACCGATAAACAATGCTACAAATTCATCAAATTATTTTTCTACAGCAATTTGCAGAAAATTTATGCAATTATGCAAGAAATCCTGGAAACTTCCAGCTAATTTTCAACATCAAACTCGCCACTATCGATCAAAATTACCGGTTTCAAATTTTTCCTTTCGTAATTGGTGAGATTATAAAGACGCACTCATGGTCGATGGTCGCATAAATTCCCTTACGACGTAGCTCGCGATATCGTAAAAATTGAACGCAATTGACATCAATATAACCTTGTCATTTTTATAAGTGTATTATCAATACACTAAATAAGTATAATCCTGTCATTCTTATAAGGCTACACGGTAAATGAATATAATCTTGCCATTTTCGTACAGCAATACGCTAAGTAAGTACAATCTTGTAATTTTCAGACAGCAATACGCTAAATAAGTACAATCTTGTTATTTCTGTAAGGCCATACGCTAAATACAGAATATCTCATAGTTTACATGGACTAATACGCTAAACAAATACAATCTTGTCACTTTTTAAGACAATAAGTTAAATAAATAAGATCTTGTAATTTTCACGAGGCAATACGCTAAATAAATTCAATCTTGTAACTTTCATGTTGCAGTACGCTAAATAAATACAATCTTGTAATTTTTATGAGGCAAGCGCCAAATAAATTCAATCTTGTGATTTCAATACGATAAGTTTACTGTTAACGAGGAACAGCTGACTAGAAGATCCTTCAGGTACGAACGTACAGGAGCGTCAAAATGATCGCTGGTCGCTCGTTCCGCGGGTATAGTGAAAAATAAATTCACGCAATGAGAAATCTGCCACGATTCTTCCGCCCAGGTACCTCGGGTTCCTACCGCTTTCCTTTTCCTCGATTCTGCTCAATTTTTTCGTTTTACGGTCTAATCGAGGCGCGGTTTATTTCTTCCGAGGAACGAGATTCCACGTCGCGCTAGCTCGTATGAATTAAGAGCGACATTAACAGCCGACTTTCTGCCGTACCTTTTGATCCTGCGAAAGGCTGGATACGCGTACCCTGCGCGATTGCAACATCTTCCTCCAGCTATAAACTATCGCGCGTGGCGATCATTATACGAGGGCCACCGGTTATCGATGACAAATTTCAACGACGTGCCTGGACGTGGGGGCGCATCGTTCATTCGGCGAGCGTGCGCTCATATTTCTGCTCGTTTTGCCGCATTCGGCGACCGCCAGGTGGAGAACGCCGGCTTCGCTCGCGATCCCAAAGAAATTGAACCCTTTCGCTTTAGCCAATCGCCGGACCGTGATTTCCGACGAATCTTTAAAACTGCATTCCTGCGTTTATGCGTTCGAACGGTATGCTCGAATAGTTCCAACATCGGTGTAACGAAAAATTGATTATCGTTAAATTAGTAGCATTCAATATGAATTTATTACAGTCGAAATTAACCGGATTGTAGTATGAGCTGAGAACTTTATTATTTAGTAATTAACAATTCTTCTTAATAACGTTGGTCACTTCTATGAATGAAATACATGAAACTGATCTGAAGCGCACAGAACTCGCTCAGCAGTCAAAGTGTTAATTTCGAAAATTTTGTCATTTAGTTTTCTACATGCTAGTACTGGCATTCGAGCATTTTTAATAATATTTACTCGGCACTAAAAGCGACTATTTTATTTTATCCAAGTTTAAAACCATTTGTTATTTTTTTATTTATTTGTTAAAACCTTTCATAAATTGAAAGTGTCAGAACGCGTCTCGTTAATTTATTGTTAAAGAGGCAATAATTTTTGAGATTCTGGACCATACATCTTGGATATTTGTCAGAAAAACATTTCGAACAAATTACAATTTGTCGGCGTCGCAAAGAAAATGCTAGAAGTTGCTTTTTACATTTTTATGTGAATTCATATGGAAAGGCGTATGGCGTTAAAAATTACACCGAATAAACGCTGCAAAACGCATAAACTTGTATAGGTGAACGATTAAAACAGTTAATCGATTCTTCGCAAAAATGTAAATGTAAAAATACGAAACGCCGAAGGGCAATTTTCCATAACACGTTCGCCCGTCCCGAAATGGATTTATCGCTTCACTTACCATTCGGTCGCCGTGGTATTAACATTCATAATCGTTCGAGTATACGACTATAGATCTCTCAACATGTAAATATTATGACCGTCCGCGAAGTTCGGCGGACGAAGAAGCGAACGACCGGAAGAGAGAAAAGAAACGCTGCTTTAACAAACCGAAGTTATTAGAGGCCGGTAATACTAGCCTAATATGAAAGTTACGAGCTCGTGGAGCCAGCAAAAGTGGGCCCATAAGTTACAATCAACCGGATACTACCCACGGGGGCCCGAAAGTGCTCCGGTTAAATTACTTTGAGGGGCCTCCCTGCAGTACAGGCCCTCATATTCTCGCCATGAGGTCTTCTAATCCTCTTGCACGCTCTCGGACTCGTCTCGTGCTTTTCATATTAAATTTACCGAGCATTAAAACCAGCTAATGTATATTGTCTTCTAAAAACGACAACATTTAATTTATTCGAGTGTTGTAAAATGTTGTAAACAAAATTTTTCCTTTGCCAATTCGAAATTCGACTAGAATTACTGAGTAATAAATCCGACCGATGTATATTGCTTTGTAACAATGACAAAATTGCATCCATTCAGATCAATTTTTATTGTAATGTCTGCTTCAATGAAGAAATTCATTCGAAACTTTCTGGTGAAAATGTTTTTATTACTTCAGTAATTGTAAACGAAAACAATCAGGAACCAGTCATTCTGACAATTCTTGTGTTAACTCCAGGAATCATTTTTTTCAAGAAGAACTTTAACGATTGTTAAATAAATAATGTGTCGAGGGCCGTTTGACTTACCATGTTATGTCTAGTTCTAGCTAGAGCATACGGAGATGTATAAACCTATCTCAAATTATTTATACTTTTTATTTGTTCATTTTATTTCGTCTTGACCTCCAAATATTCTAGACATATTGAAATTTACGAATACATTTTTGTTTTCGGTAAAATTATAATTATAAATAGCTAATGCTAATTAAATTTTACACATGACGAGTATGCTCGTCAAATACAGCTAACTGGTTAATATCGACCGTTTCACGACAATTTGGGGTCGTCGCCGCAGTTATTAATTAACGTTATCAACTAATCATTTCCGCAACTCGATTTGTTCGCAGAGCCTCACTACCTTATACTCGAATACGTGATGTATGGGAAACTATTGGCGTATCTGCGCGATCATCGCACCAGACAGGACTTCTACAATTTCAGCGAGGATTCGGCAGCGCTAACATCCAGGGACCTCACTGTCTTCGGATACTGCGTGGCGAGGGGCATGGAGTATCTGGCATCGAAGAAGGTAAGCCTATTATTTTGCTCTGTTTTCGTTGCGATACCATAATCTTGTTATTAAAGAATTTCGAAGAGTATTCACCTCCCATCTGACTGGAAATCGAGTTAGGTTTAATAGCCGAGTCAATTAATAGCAGGGTCTAATGGTAGCTCCGTCGATTTTGGTAAGCCTCACCCTCTTCACACTTTCACACGTGCTTATCATTCTTCGGCTCATTCGCTCTTTCGTTCCTTCTCACGTTTCGCATTCTGATAACGCTGCAATGATTTGACATTTTACTGAAAATATTATAACAGATTTTTATATTTCTATCAAACTCGAAATGTTCACATAATTGTCATTTTTGAGGGAATAGAAATTTAAATTAACACGTTCCTTGCCACGTGGGGCGTATACGACCCACGCTGAACTTTTCGTTCAGGCTTGCAATTCTAATTGAAAAGCGAAGAATTTTTTAAAAACGTATCGTAGAGTCAAATATAGACATCTTAATATCATGTGTACTGCATTTCTTATATTTTCGATTACTTTTTGTTGAAACAGCAAAGATTTTATTACTTATTTAACACTTTGACTGCCATGTCACCCATAATATGGGTGACAGAATTATTTGTCCTTGTTGAAAAATAAATTTGTACGTTAATATATTCGTTGCATTCGATTTAGTTGATATCTGAAGAATACAAGAAGGTTGCTAGATAACTATATGCCATATATTTAAAGTTTTAAGTCGCTGCTTCATTATTATAAATTAATTTAATTTTATGGAACTTTTGAGGTCGTCAATTGGGCAGTTAATGTGTTAATCGTAAAAGTGTGGGTCGTATACGCCCCACGCGGCCTAAATGTAAAGTCTGAATAACGGTCTGGCACGTAACGTGTTAATGTAACAAATAATACAAACAAATTGATGCTGATTAAAATCGTCTAATATGAAATTTTAGTTATTAATCCCTTGCGATACCTTTTTCTTTGTAACGTAAAGATATTATAACGTCTTCGTCGATGGAAATGTCACAAAAGAGGAAGAACAATTTATATATTTTAGACTGCTACGTCTACGTCCATGCTTAAATATTTATTGCAAAAAGAATAAAGTTTAATTTAGTTTAAAAAGAATGAGTCTGATTCGTTACAATATGGTAAAGGGTTAAGTCTGCCAATGGAATGAGAAATAACATTAATCAAATTAAGGGAAACATACATAGACGTATAATAGAATTCTATGCTATACGATAGCAAGATTTTGCAAATAGCTGGGGGGAACGAAAATTAAGTAAAACTGAAAACTTTGCAAGACAATATTATAATTGCATTTTAATGCAGGTCTTTAGAATTCCTGGTTCTTAAACGACGATTTTAGACCGTCGCGTGCTTTATTGATCTTCGGGTTCCATCAAGCACACGTTCAACCCCTATTTATCATCTTCCTAAACAAAAGGAAAGGTTGCCACTTCATTCGAAGTCAAACCTGTTTTCAGTCTTCATGGATCGGTAACAGTCGATAAGTCATATCTTAGAAAAGACGACCGAGATGAACGTAAATATTCATGCCCTTCGTTCGTAATGAATAACATTCATTGAGAAACAAATTCTCCCTGATTTTAGGTTGCACCAAATTTGTATTCCTTTTCTCTTGAACGGTAAATAAATTATCACCGGTCAAATCGATCGAACAAGATCGATTAGAGCAAGATTAATTTCTTAAAATCAAATTTCGCACTGTACTAAAAATATTACAAAAGTCTAGGTAAACTGAATTTTGTCATTTTTATAACGAACGCCAGTTAGTTTTTGTGCACGGTCATTTTAGCGTTACAATAATTTAGAAAGCTATTCTGCTTCGTCGTTCCATTCTACAAACTAGCGTCTGACATTTTTACATTAGTTCTGCTAATTATTGCGACGATTAAAAACTATAAAATGTTGACATGAAACCGATGAAGCAGCGTGAGATTATTCTCTATCGAATGGACGATCGTATAAACAGCTCGTATATTTTCCCGTTATTTCACGCTTTGCAAACACACCGAGCTCAGGAGGAAATTTGCGGATCCATCGTCCTTCGGAGTCACGTGGTCCCGATCGAAGGTCAGATGGTGAAAAAAAATAAAAGAAGATGGTTCGTCGAACAGGTTGTCATCGGTGTGCGTTTCTCAAATATTATCCGACCGTCATGAAAGACAGACCCGAAACGGCGTCATATTCCGCCGGAGAATCGGTGTCAGTGGGCAAAAATGTCGTTTGCGACCGATTCGGGAACAGTTGCTGCGAACACCCTAACCGCGCTCGTGAAAAAGGCAGTAAACTTGCATTAGCGGGAACACGCAAAGACGTTTGTATCAATTAAACCCCGAGTTTTGTCCATGTTTGAGGGAAAGTAATGACCCGCGCTCACGGCAGGACCTTTTTGGCACGGCGCCTTTGAAAACAAGCTTTATGACCACCGTAACTTGGACGGCGTGCGTCCAGTAGGGGATTTATTAGTCGTCGGAAAGAATGTTTATTATTAACCAATGAAACCAATCAAACCAATCGCTTACAAAACATTCGACTTCGTTCCGCTGAGTTTTCACGGTTTCAAACAGAAATCCATCGCTGGCAATCCTAGAAACGTGCCTTTACATTATTTCGTACAAATAAGCTTTTCATTTTTGTTAATTTACACTCCCAGATAAAAAGATAGCACACTTTACCGACCGGCGATTATTTCAGAATTTTTGTAAGGCCCATGATTCATGACTGAAAACTTTTTAATGGCTCTTTCAACGCTGACAACAATTGTTATTGCGGTTCAATAATGCATCCCCAATAATATTGTCTAATAATGTTGTTACAAATTCGAATGTAAAAATAGAATTTTAAACTTCATTTTGATACAGCGCGAATATTGAAAAGCCTATTAATAGGTTTCCGGTCGATAAAGTGTTAACACGAAAAATTAAAGATAGCACGGGTGTGCTATCTTTTTGTCTGGGAGTGTACATCTCTGAGGATATCTTTGATAACATTTCTACGGGGCAGATTTCGATAGCGTTGTTTATAGACCGTGCGTATCTTTGCGCAAAATAAAAATCGTGTGTATCAACTACAGTGAGAAAGATCAAGTGGAAGCGTTGCATTGCTCGTTTAATAATAATAACAAGCCGATCCAGGAGTGCTTTTAATATCGTTTAATCTGTCTGCCGCTTCGATCGCACCCGCTTATTTTTACGATAAACGCGTGAAGCCCGCAGTATAGTTATTACGATGCATAAAGGTCGTAATGGCGTGCTAATTACAAGAGAGATTAATAATCAAAATTTCGCGGCTTGGTCAACGGAGAGAGTCGCTGGCTCTGGAGTGTCATAACGCGCGGGCATTCCTATCGGCAAGATTATAACTTTGCGTCTCCGCGCGAAAGAGGCTAATTAAAAATGCGAAACAAATATTTTTCTGCATCGCGCCGCGCTTAATGGAGTTTCTTTTAGTGCTGTCGCTGGCACTTAACGGCTGACGTCGGATGACATTCAACTTCATAAATTTTCTTTTACCTAGTACCCTCTCTGGCGATTCTCGCGTTCGCTCCGATGGAATTTAGCTTCTACCAGATGTTTCAATTATGCCGGTACTACCGGACGATTAAATTCGCCTGTTTCAGAGTCCCCGGTGCGGAATAACAGAAATTACGAGACCCCGAGTATTACAAATCAGTCGGGTTTAATTGTTTAGTGGCTCTAACGTTAAACGCGCGCATGCATTACATTTTCGTGCGCGCGGCGATACCGAAGGTGGATACTCGCGTCGAAGGTAACAAGCCGCATGAAACTGTTACTTCTATGGGAATAATAAGTGGCGTAGCGTTCGCGAAGGTAATCCTTCGAATAATAGGACTTCTCGCAAGGACGAACACCAAATAAACCGACCATAATTACTTTCTTCAAATGTCGAATTACCGGCGTCCACATAATCATTTCAAAGAATTACCGCATGAAACCTAATTGTCTGGCTCGCAAGCATGCAATGATTATCCATTGGTAAGAAAATTGCTGTATCCACTCTGGCTGTAGACGAGCCTCGAGATTCTTTTTCATTGTTCGCAAAATGTTCCTGAAGGTTTTGCAAATATTTTCATTCCCCTCGTAATCTTTATTCTTCGTTCGGCTCTTATACTTGATAACCCATTTCAACTCGGAAAGTTATAATTTACGCAAGAATTGCATATCAACTGCGCGAGATTGAAACTTACGATTAACCCTATCCTTGTGCAGCAACTTTTAATTGTATACTTTTTAAACTTACCTCGGTGGGATCAACGTTGCCTTCTCACTGGACATGATACAAGTAGCCAATTATTTAATCTAGTTTATAGGAAATTAGAATTTAGACGAAACATTCAAAGTTCTGGATTAAAATGGCCTCTGCTTTCGTTTCGCTTCATATTTTACAACCCATTCAAATTTAAAATATTATAATTTACACAAGCACTCCAAACAAAACTGCGCGAGGTTGAAGCTTACGATTAACCCTATTCTTGTGCAGCAACTTTTAATTGTATACTTTTTAAACCTACCTCGGTGGGATCAACGTTGCCTTCTCACTGGACCTGATACAAGTAGCCAATTATTTAGTCCAGTTTATAGGTAATTAGAATTTAGAAGAGACATTCAAAATTCTGGATTAAAATGGCCTCTGCTTTCGTTTCGCTTCATATTTTACAACCCATTCAAATTTAAAATATTATAATTTACACAAGCACTCCAAACAAAACTGCGCGAGGTTGAAGCTTACGTTTAACCCTATCCTTGTGCATCAACTTTTAATTGTATACTTTTTAAACCTACCTCGGTGTAATCAACGTTGCCTTTTCGCTGGACCTGACACAATTAGCCAATTATTTAACCTAGCTTGTAGAAAATTAGAATTCTGCTTTCTGCTGTCTTTTTTGTTGAAAGTGTATCGCAACGCGAGTCCTTTAAGCTCTTAGGCACGGCAGAATTTTGACACTGAACGACCTGACACTGGTCAGATAAAGAAAAGACTGTGTATTCTGGTTGTATATTGTTAAAACAATTATCAATCGATGTGAAGGCAAAATAAGTGTAAAACAATATGTAAAAACGATTATTTAATGTAAACGGTGAGCGAGTGTGCTAGTAAAGTGCGTCACTATAATGGCGCGTCGTACAAGAAGATGGCATCCGCGAAAGCCACTATAGTGGCGCATAGTGCCTAAGAGGTTAAAGCTATCAGAAATCAATTTCAACTTATTTCTCGCATTTTGCAAACAACGCATAGCAATTCTTTTGCGAAAGAAGTATATCATAGAAAAAGAGATAGCGATTTGCAGTAATAGTTATCAAAATAACAACGAATGGACAGTTTTAACAATTGAATGGACATAGCAAATAAAATGAAAGATAGCAAGAGTAAAGTTTTACGTAAAGTAATAAAATTTTAGTAACAAAATTGGATATCAGACAAGTCCACAGAAAGAGGTCAGACAGCAGCAATCGATGCGACGTTCGCCACAATGGCGAGAAATCTAAAGAAGCCTACACACTCGCGATACATATCTCTTTCATTTCCATAATTCGACGGCAGGTTCTCGAGTCCGCACGTTCCTAATCCGATTTAGACACTCATTGTCCACCGCTGGATAAACATGATAACCCATTCGGCAAATGAACCGTGAAAATTCCGACTCGTTAGAATGCGACACACGTTTCGAGGCGAACCGTTCGTCGCGCTAGCGAATTCGCTATTGAATGGTCCTAGGTCAGCGGTAGCGAGCTCGAAGCCGATTACAAAATGGTAAATAGTTAGGGATCATCGACGACCGGTTATGATTCGCGGGCAGATGCATGTTGTCGAGTGGCTCGGGGCGTCAAACAGGCAGGAGGAACGAAGCCTCGATTGGGATCGGTATCCTGCGCTGGTCGTTGGAAGGACGACTTAAGAGCTGAACCGAGTCAGGATGTCGATTTCAATCAAAGATTATATACAGCTTCGCAGAAATACCTCTCGAGGCCGATACACATTGTACGGTTAATTGAAATTGGAAGCGGTGGCCGGTACACGAGCGAGATCCGATCAGGAAAATGGAGTATGGACACGTTTTGCTTTATTATCGACACGTCGCCATGATACAGTTGTATTACACGGTACGAAGAAGACACTGATACATGCTTTGTCACCTTACTGGTACATGCGAGCGTGGTTCATAGACTCCTCTCTCTCTCTCCCTCTCTCTCTCTCTCTCTCTCTCTCTGTCGTATTTCTCATTCCGTGCTCCGTAGTTCGATGTTTTAAATTTAACTAAACGATACAGCTTTCGAACAAGTTTCTTCACGAACACAATCATCAGAGTTGCTTTCTAACTATTCTGCTATTATTATATACACTCTGGAACGAAAAGATAGCACACTTTAAAATTAACGTAATTTTTGTTTATTTAATATTACAACTAAGGGTTTGTTTTTATACATTCTTGCAAAATACCTCTGTAAACGTACACAAAGGAAATTTAATTGAATTTTGCCAGTCTATACAATTTTATTAAAAGCGAGGAGAATTTTTAAGCAAATATAGTGGGACAAAATGATAGCACATATACAGTAGCGCACGAAAGTATTCGGACACTCTTCAAACCTAAATAACTTTTTTAAGATTGGACCAAACGTCTTGAATTTTCTTGAGCAATTAGTTGCATATATATATATATGTTGTGTATATTACCGTTCCCCGATCGCATGAACGGAAAAATAATTGATCCATCAGCCGTGGATGGGAACGACGTACGAGTTACGTGGACAAAAATGTTTCATTATCAACGGAGTCAAGGAAACGGCTGGCATAAATGGTGGCGGACATCCTCTGTTAGAAGCAATATTTAAAGAGAAGATTCCAGGATGTGGACAGAACCTTGCAGCTTCGAAAATGAGAAAAACGTTCGTCATATGACAGCAGGATGTTTTTATTTCTTTTTACAGACGACTCTCGAGCCGTCGCGAATCTTGAGTCTGTAACGATGGTATTCTAGAGTGTCTGACGCAGGATGTCTTATCTCGTCGTTCCATTGTACGAAGGAGGGGGATAGAGAAAAATTAGATATGCAAGGGAATTACGTTCGGGCCGGTCGTCAATTAGTATTTATCAGATCGTCGTGCGATTTTCCTTGTGGAAAACACGTTTCACTTTTTCCCTCGCGGCGTGCGTACAGAGTGTATCAAACGCGTTAGCGTGTTCGTGCGAGGAGAAAACCGGGATCGAAGACGCGTAAAACATATTTTTCCTGCGGGACAGGCTGGTACGAGCGCGCAAGAACTACGAGCGGGTTGAAAAACGAGAAACGTATGGTGTTTTTCGTTATGCCGAGCCCGTGATGCTTGTATCTCGCCGCAATAAATCTAGAAGATGAAGTCATTAAAGAAACGGCCAAGACTTATGTATGGCCAGCTCGCCTTGACATTGAGCAGCGCGGTTCATTAGCATCGGACGAGTTTGGTCTCACCGATTTTCCGATCGGCCTGCACGCGGCAAATTAACATTTTTCTGTTCGAAACACCGTTTCATGCGGGAACAGGTTCCCATCTATTACGTTGTTGCTCGTAGAAAGTATGATAAATTATTTTCTTTCCTCCGGCTACTTGGAATTTCGATCCAAGTATTGAGAAATCATTGCGACTGTTCGGCAGCAAATTAATGGAGGCTGGAAGTGGGTTAGATCATTTGTAGCTTGTTCCATGTCCCTTGTTTCTTTTGAAACTGTAATACTAATTTCGTGGTGTATTTCGTTTTTATTACAATTACAATTTGGAACATTTCATTTCCAACCAATACAATGAGAAACTAACCTAGTTAATGTGAATAAATTTTTCTGTAAATTTGTAAAGATTCTAGCACTTGGTTAACAATTTTGCACTATTTTTTATTTAGTGAGGCAATTTATATTTATAGAAATAAAAATGGAAATAAAAATAAGGAATATAGAAATAATATAGAAGTAAATTTATATTTATAGAATTATACAGTCTTTAACCCCTTGCCCTACGATTTGTTTTATGATAACAGTAACTAGGTTTTCTTTGTTCTCCAAAGAACGACGAGAAGAAAACTAATCGATTTAATGTGAATAATTTTTTCTGTAAAGTAAAGATCCTAGCACTTGGTTAGCAACTTTGCACTATTTTTTATTCAGCGAGGCAATTTATATTCATAGAAATAAAAATGGAAATAAAAATAAGGAATATAGAAATAATATAGAAATAAATTTATATTTATATAATTATACAGTCTTTAAACCACTGAAAATATTTCCCTGACGTTGAGTTCTATATGAGTTCTATATTTAATCCTATAAGTCTACTATTCTGGGAAAAAATTGAATTTAAATTTAAATAGAAAAGTTTATGCAAACTGTTTGAGTATAAATCAGTAGATAAGGTAATAGAAAAAATTGTGTAAACTTATATCGAGCATTCTCGACAACATCAAGCGGAGCGATCGAGAGATTTCAACGTGTGGTACGCCAGTGCGTGGTATAGTCGGTCGTAGTGACTTCAATGCGCGCATGAGCGCCACGCGCGGACAGTTTAGGTGAGTTGAACGCGTGGCAGAACAGTATGTAAGTACTACCGGTGCATCGTGCCTTGAGAGTTACGAGCTAGATGTACAGAGTAATATTTCTACCTGGTTTAACTCCAAATTGCTTTAATCGTAATGCATATTCTTTTAATTAGTAGAATCGTAGTGCATAGAATATTTAACAAGAATTAATATAAACTTAACAACAGACGAGTTACCCTTACAACGACACGCTCGTAAATAATTATGTGGATTCTTTCGTATTTTGCACATTTTTCCATCATTATCAGACTGCGGATTTTTATACAAAATAATACAAAATAAAAATTCAAATGCATTTCTTCTTTTCATCGTTTCGACAAGTCGGAAGTGACGAAAAGGCACTATTATGTTCTTTTAATATATTCCTAGGATTCTAACTAAGCGATTCTCTCTTAAATACATAAAATCCGCAGTCGAATCATTACATATATACATACATACTCCAGATGAAGAACATAAATTTTTCCTGAATATTTCAACAGAGACTGTCGAATTCACCGCGAAACGAAGCTTTGAATGAAAACCAAACAAGCTCTCGTACAAAACAATCTCGAAAACGAATAATTGGCTGCAAAAGAAGAAGATTCCTCGACCCGATAAGAAGCTACCCATTAGCACTTTCCTCTGGCAACTAACATTTTGGGGTCTTATATCCGAGCAGCACGCAGTGCTTAATCGACTACACTCGTGGAAGCGTTAATCGCTTCTCCGAGCAGCGATCAGCCATCGGAACGATCGGCAAAAACGATTCCCCTATCGTGCGGTGATTACCATTAACCCATGCTAGGCCGGTACAATTTTTATCATATCCTTATCAGGTGGCAATTAAAGTTTACGGTGGAGCCGCGTCGTTCTATTGAAACGATTCGGCTCGCGGACAGATAGACAAACCCCGCTAGCTTCCGCGATGGGTAACGGTACCGCGCTAAATCGGCATTGCAATCAATTATCATAAGCGATAAAGACGCCGCGGTGCCGCCGTGTTACGGAGCGAGGAGCCGCGGATTCCGTGGCTCGTAAACTTCGTCTCGTAAATTCGCCGCGGAGATGATGCTCGCCGCTCGAAGGTCGAGTTTCTCGAAGGAACCTGTCCTTCGAGGGATATGATTTCGCTTGTCCTGTCACGCGACACCGTGCGGTTGCGTAACAGGACGTCCACCTGCGGTCGTGCACCCTTCGATGCCGGTGCCAGCGGTGATAAACAACCAGAGAAAATTTTCGTTGAACCTGTGCTCTCGGTTTCGCAGATCATACATCGGGATCTCGCCGCGAGGAACGTTCTCGTGGACCACAACAAGCTCTGCAAGATCGCCGACTTCGGCATGTCCAGATTTGCCAACGAGGACGGGGAGGTGATCGAGACCAGGCACGGTAGGAACGCCCTGCCGATCAGGTGGATGGCACCCGAGTCCCTCATCTACTCGCTGTTCACCACCAAGACTGACGTGTGGAGCTTCGGCATCCTCATGTGGGAGATCGTCACTCTAGGTATGAATCATTCGAGTTTCATCTCGGTTGGCTACGCGAGAATCGTAGTTACGATTTAACCCTTAACCCCTTGCACTATAACAACGAGTCAAACTCGTGATCGAGATTTCAAACAGTATTTTCTAAATACGTGTGTCATTAATTTTCCCTAACCCGAAATCGAATTGTATTGAATTGTTATTAATACGCAGTCGTTGGAAAATATCTATGCACATGCTAGCTACAAATTTTCTTCTTCTGTTGGGAAATTGTGGACGACAAAGAAAATTTAGTCATTGTAACCATAAAATCAATTGTAGTGCAAGAGGTTAACGCTCCAATGGCTCCTCTAAAGAGACACTAAAAATTGCCATACAACTTTTGTATCACTATATTTGCATTTAACAAGTCGGTAAAAATTCAAGTGTTGCACGTACGACTTATAGTAATAAACTTTCTGTGCACGAAAGGAAATAAATCTTGTACAATTGAACTACTGTACGTTAAAAAGTATCTCGATTTTAGAATTAAAATCGCTTGGAGTGCTAGGTGTTAACTTTGTCGTTTATCCTTTGGCATTCGACGATTTAACCGCCGTCTTTTTCTGATCTTCGAAAACGTGAATGCCCAGGAATGATTTCAAGTGCTTTAACACTGAACTTACCACAATGGATCAAATCGATTAAGGGTGCAATTTATTAAGGACGCTAAATCTATCACAACGGGGCAAACGACCCTTTCCAGAATTTTTATTTTGAAATTATCGAAGTTCTAAAATTGCCTCCACAGTAATTGATTCGATAGGTCTCTTTCTTCAATGAATGAACAATGAGATGTTCAATGAGAACGTCGTGAGAACAATGGGATGTTTAATGAGAACGTCGTGAGAACAATGAGATGAACAATTTTAATTTTCATTAAAATTGCAAATAATTCAAATAAATTGGACCTTGGTGTTTTTATAAGACAATATACAACAGTGAATTTCAATGCACGGTAGGTTTAGCACCATGCACGGTTAAAAACAATAGATGTATATTTACGAATGCTAAGTACATTAAATCCATTGTCGTAAACTAGAGCGTTATTTTCTTGAATCAGCGGCAATTCGGACGGAAGAAACGCTCGACACAAGATCATGGGGGAAACGGGATTTTTGGTAACGCGGCGGGGTAACGAAACGAAGCGAAACGGAAGTCCTTCGGCGACGTCGGTGATTCCGTTAATCCTGTTAACGAAGAAAAATCATTTGCTTTCACAGGTTCGACACCGTACCCGGACATGACAGCCCGAGAAGTCATGCGGAACGTGCAGAACGGTTATCGACTGGAGAGGCCTTCGCACTGCCGAAGCGAGCTGTTCAGGGTGATATCCCGATGCTGGCACGCCGATCCAGACCGCAGGCCGGAATTCCAGACGCTGAGGAGGGATCTGGCGCAGCTGCTCGAGGACAATCTGAACGGGCATTACGTCGATCTCGAGAGCTTCGCGTCCGAGTGCACCGACTGAGGATCCGCAGTACGCGATCCCGTTGATCCGCTTTTCCACTCGACGAAAGAGACGGTTTCCCGATCGATCCATTCGATCGATCCAACCGATCGATCGATGAACAGAGAGGACAGACAGTCTGCGTCGAGTCGAGGAACAAAAGGCAGTGACCGTTGTTTTGTCAGCCGTGCTCGAGAACTTCTTCGAGCGCGTTCTCGGGAAACACCGACGAAGGACCGTTGAGAATGTGTGTGCGTGAGTGTGGTTTATGCGTTTTTGTTTTAATGGCATCGAGGTTCCGCGGGGGATTGTTTGCTCAGATGTTTTTTGAGTCTCCGTTCCGCTGAGGAATGGATAAAGACTGTCCGGTTAGATAATATCTTCGGTATATCGAATCCTGAAATTTTCGAGCATCCTTCGCGAGGGTTTTGAAAGTCTCGGTGCCCAAGAGCAAAGATGAGATCAGTCTCCGTCCATAATTTTTCGTTCGTCCAAAGCTAATCGTCCGACGAGGATATGTTAAAAGTTGTTCATTTCTCTTTTTTCTTTTTTTTTTTTTTGTACATTTTGCAAGTATCGTTCTAAGGCAGCTTCGACGACGACGAATTCGAAATTTCCGGAAGCGACTAGTTTTTCAGTTGGTGCTCGCGAAGATTACAATGGAGCTGATATGTTCTTGCGTCGGTAACCTGCAAATCAACGAAATCATATCATTGTCCGAGCAATGTCGTTCGATAACAACTGTTGCCACAGCGTCGCTTTACGATGTTATAGACAGCTGAGAGATAGAATATCGTAAAAAAACAAGGATGGCGGACACGTTGTTCACTGTTTTCCTTTCGGAGAGAAAAAGAAGAGTTTAAAAAGTGTCTAAGTATTTCGCGTAGTATTATCATGCATCTAGCGTTTCCAATTAATGCGCCAGTCATCGAACGTTCGTTCGTGTCGGTGTTTCTCGCGCAATATCAGTATTTCTTTCATTGGTGTACAAATCATCGTCGATCCATCGGATTATCTGCGTTATTAAAATTTCAAATACGTTTCTGTCGACATCAAACTAAATAATGAAACAGAAAAAATTAACGTAGGATTAATATCATGCGGGTAAACGTTTTTCCTCAAAAAATATTCCAACTTCAAAAATATGCGAGTCTTAATCATCGTCGATCCATTGGATTATCCGCGTTATTAAAATTTCGAATATGTTTCTGTCGATATCGGACCAGATAATGAAACAGAAAAGGATTAATATCATGCGGGTAACGTTTTTCCTAAAAAAAATATTCCAACTTCGAAAATATGCGAGTCGTTCCGCGAATGTTTCAACCCAATGAAAATTGCGTGCTCTCGACGAGAAACCTCGGTGTACACGAACGATCGGTCGTCATCGGTCATCCCGTGCGTTGATCACGTCGCAAGCAGTGATCAATAATCATCATGTCATTTAATATCTATTCCGTACTCTTAAATCGTGACAATTCCTCATCGCTAGACCGCCGAACTTTATGCAAATTTCCATTGCCATTAACTATAAAATAAAACCGGATAATATTCGATTCTGTTTTTTAGAACGTTCTCGTCGTTTTTCCTCGACGCAAACGCATAAAGATCCGCGGTCTACTCATCGCGGAGCACTGTACATAGAGTCGCATTATTACGACGCATCGTGTCAATCAAAAATCAATGAAAAACGAAAAAATAAATAACGATCATTCTCCATCCCATCATCCTAATTAATTATCGTCCAACAATTTATCTGTATTATTATGTAATCTTTCTTACGCATTGTAAGCTCGTACGTTTTCAATCGTCGATCTATTCTTAATCATTCTAGTCTCTCTCGATGCGTCTGGGGTGGCGATTGGACTATTTTATATTGCACGCCAAGTGTAGTGACCGCGTGTGAATTTATTCTGGATTGTGATATCTGCGTACTTTTATATTTTTGCGAAAGCTCCCCGGAGCTGGTTGAAGCCCCACCATTCTGTCGGTTGTTTATCGCATTAAGTTTGTATTTTCTATAACGGGCGTCGACATGCCTCTTCGAGAACCCGACCTCGCTTTCGCATTATCGAAGAGAAGCGATGCCGTCGATATTCGAGATGTTATTACGATGTTATTCTGCGTAAGCTTGTGAAACGAGCCTATATACACACATCCCCTTCTCCACAAAAATATGCAAGAATTATTGTATGTAAACTCAACTATTGTAAGAAGTTTTTTTTTTTGTCAGTAAACGTTGTAAATCTATCGCCGCAATCTCTTTCCCCTATGCTAGAACCTCTCGTCGTTATTTAACTAATAAACTCATTGTTATTTAACTAATAGCAATAATATGGTTTTATCGCAAGCACAGCTCCAAGGATTTCGAATATTGCCTACAGGATTTCTGTACTTTCAATTTTCTGAGATTTTAAATCTAAATCATTTTTTATAATTGATTATATTTACAATTTTAAGGATCTCTGAGTAGTTGTGGTATACAGTGGCTCCTTGGAGTGTTGGAATAATTAATTTGTAATAGAAATTGATTGTACAACGAGGGACACGAATTCATTTCAATGAGTGAATTTTGCAGCTACTTTTAATAGAGGTTTTTGCATGGTGCAGTGTATGGAAAATTATGTAAGCACATTTCTCCTTGAAAATGCAAGTTTGAACGTCTCTAAAATATTTAAGAAATTTTTTTATACAGATTTATACATTAAAGCTTCTGCTTCACAACAATCCCTTATCTACGATTATTTTTAGCCGTTGAGTCGAGCAGAAATGGAAAACTAAATAAAACTATATAAAATGCATTGGAAAAAAACTGGAAACATAAAATTTTAGGGATTTGTAAAGAGGAAGATTCAATATATATTTCAAAATTAATTCTGTAAATTTTTCAGAGACGTTCGAAGTTGCATCTTTGGTAAAAAGACGAGTCTATAATTTTCCACGCGTTATACCACACGAAAATATCTTTGGGAAATTAAACGTTTCGAAAATCCAAGGTTTTTCGAGTATACGGTGACACCGCGGCAACGGAACGTTTACGCCGGAAGTCGTAAATATGTTGAGAATTGAAATTAACGGCTGTAGCCACCGCAGTTTTTCATCCGCTGTACGACCATATGATATTCTTTGCTCGCAATCTCTCTTTGAATCTGCAGTACGAGTGTTTCGGTTTTTTTGCTCGCGACATCGGTGTTCCTTTACCGAAAATTCGCCGCCAGATAAGAAGCTATCGTAGGTCAGAACGACTCGAGACCGTTCATTATCAGCGTGTGAAAGCGTTTGCCGCTATTAATGGCCTCTCCGAGCGGTGAACACCGTTTTCGCAATTAAGGGTGTGACTTGGAGGATATACCTTCAGTTCCTGATTAATCGAATCGCGTTCGTTGCCGACACGCAAATTTATTTGCGAACGGACGAGCGAGATAAGGGCGAAAGCCACGACGGCGGTGGTGCGCTCAACCCGTTCCATCAAAGTCTCCGAGTCAAGGGTTCGGAGGAGGAAAAAAGAAAACGCGGGAAGGGAAGACTCCATTTAAAAAGCTGTGGGCGTTGTCAAGACACGGATGAATGATTCCATTTTATTGGCCACAGTTTTTCTACGGTTGATCTTTTTTATTAGCAGCATCTCGACGGGAACATTTTATTGCATCAATTAACGTGTTTATTAGTGTTATTCGAGTTCCTCTCGGTTTTCTTTTTACAGTTTCAGTGCTTCTTGCGACTCATTACGTTTAGAGATCCGAGAACACATGCAGGAAGTGCTTTATCGTTTGGTTGCGTTGTTAGCGAGTTCTTTAGAACTTTTAAAGCTGAGATGCATTAGCACCGTAATGGGGGATAAGTTTTGTGATATTTACTGCAGAAAATAGTATATACAGTGGCGCACAAAAGTATTCGGACACTCTTCAAAGCTAAATAACTTTTTTAAGATTGGACTAAACGTCTTGACTTTTCTTGAGCAATTAGTTGCATTGATTTAATAAATGATATGCAAAATGAATTTTGTAAATATTGGAATTGATATGAATTACATGACCAATAAAAAAGGAACTTTTTAAATATATTTTATTTGAGCCACGTACTAAAAATTTTGAAGACGTGTCTGGTAGATCTATGATAGTTATACACATACAGCTAAAAATTCATTGAAACCGGTCGACATACACACGAGCTACATGCCATCGAAAATGGTGAAAATTGCAATTTTTCACGATTCTTGAATAATAATAACAAAATTACATCCATTCAATGAAGAAATTCATTCGAAACTTTCTGGTGGAAATGTTTATATAACTTCAGTAATTGTAAACGAAAAAATCAGGAACCAGTCATTTTGACTCAGCTCAGCTCTCGAGTTTCTTTTGATCCAGAGTATCAAAACCGTAATTTAATTATACAGTTTCAAAATCAAATTTTTCTTCCAATCTAGAATATTTCCATCCTATATACGACTCTTTGCTTTTTACCGATATGCAACTGACATAGTATCTCATATAATATTTAAACGTTTAGCAACAAATTTATTTAGTACAAATTTAATAATGTAAACGTTTTCACATTTATTTTAATAATGGTATTTTCAGTGGTGTCTCAGAGTCACCTAAATGAATTACAATTAGAATAGGGTTGACAAAAAAAGGGTTGTGTCTAAAAGAAGTATCACCAAAAATATATTTAAAAAAGTTGATAAATAGAACATTTAATAGTCCTAAACGTCAACGATTTTAAAATCTGTAAAATGGTCCGCAGTTCAAGGATTAACCCTTTGCACTCGAATGGTGACTCCGAGGCACCATTAAAAATTGCCACGCCATCATGTATAATGGTAAATGATTCAACTACTGTAAATTTAATTGCAATAAAAATTTAATTGTTGTAAGAACGAGTAATAATAAAAGAACCCATATCCATAAGATAAAATAGATCAGATAATATGAAAATATTCTAGGTCAGAAGGAATGTCTTACTGTTCGAGTTAAAACAGCTTCGAGTGCAAAGGGTTAATATACAAGGAATCGTTAAAACAACGCATGCATTGGTTCCAGGTTAACATTACTTTTATATTCTCTTTATTATTCTTAGCACACCATGGTGTATCACGTTACTTGGTATGCGATCGGAGATATAGCTTTCGTTGAAATTACAGGATCAGATTCTGTTACCATTTTAAAGGAACTCTAAATTACTTTCACCTGCGGCTTTTAAGGCCAATTATCGTCATGAATCATCGAGTAGCTTGTAATTAAGGATTTTTCATTTCGGTGTCTGTTCACCGTCACAAAAGTATACTACCAACGAGATACAAGATTATGCTTGACATTCCGTGCAGTTTCAGATTTTCTGGTATGCTGGCGAACTATTATCGCTTCTGCATCATTTGTAACCAACAGAGCATTGAAATCGATTATATACTTTGTTATGGTGGGCGTTAAAACCTAAATGAACCCGTTTACATTCTTCACGAAGGCTAGACAAATTTCTAAAATATAAAGAAGTGTGTAATAATTCAGATATAATTTCAACAACTACCAAACCAGTCAAAATGATCAAAATAACTAGTCCCTAGTTTCTTCTTTCGCAATTATTGAAGTGATAAAAATGTTTTCATTAGGAATTTTCTGATATACTTCTTTATTGAACCATATGTTACAATAAAAATTGAATGAAGTTTGAATAGATGCAGTCTCGTTATTATTACAAAGCAATGTATGTCATTGGATTTCTTGTTTGATAGTTCTAGGATTAAGGCCCCAAAGAAATATTTAAAAATATATTGGAAATATTGAATATTTAATAAGTTGTCAAATCAAATTTTCTGATGCTCGAAATCTCACGATTAGGCAGTTCGCGCAATTTTCTACGCAACGGAGTAATGGTGGGATCTCGCCTCTATAAAGGGGTTGTGAGATTCGAGAGTCTTCAGTTCTTGTCGAGGTCTTCGTACTGGGTAGAACGCCCTCTGACCTTGGATCATTCATACCTTGATCGTGAATGGTCTAGCTTAAGGGGTTGCTGAAAATCATTTCTCCTCCTCCTTATTCCTCTTTGTATTTCTTTTTTATCCGAACAGGTCGATGTATTCGTCCAGTGAATTTTACTTTAACCCTTTGCACTTGAAGCAATTCCATAATCGATTTCCTTTCGTGTATATTAAATTAATTTCTGTTACTCGCACTTAGAGCATTAAAATTTGTATCGATCTCTTAACTGTAGACCTAGCGATGTAAAAGTTGTTTAAATAATAATGTAACAATTTTTAGTGGCGCCATGGAGGTACTATTCGAGTGGAGGAGGTTAATTTATATTCTTTATTTGAGTCCTGGGTGTATAAGAAAATTATCTACTCTTTTCTAGTAATAAGTCAAGCGATATTATTATAATATCCTACGTAAGTAATCCATTATATCTAGAATGAAAATATAACGACTTAATCATAAATTGTACCCACCCTTGAAGTAATAAAATAATTCAATAAAATTTTTATCTTTTTGATATGAAAAATCTGTTTGTATTATATTAAAAAAATTGTTAATATAGTTTTAAACTTACATATATATATAATATAATATATAATAAAATATAATATAAATATAAAATAAATTTAATATGATAATTTAATATAAAATAAAATATAAATATAATATATATATATAAGAAGAACGTCTAGAATATCTCTAAGAACGTCTCGCTCCAGTCAATCATAAGATTGCAAGCGAAGTGTAAAACTGATATAAGTAATTGTTGAATTTAAATCGATCGGGACCCGAATCATCGAGAATCGCCGAATGATTTCTGAAAGCTGTCAGCAACAATCGCGTGGCGGGCATATAAATGTTCCCCGCACTTGTCTTCACTTTTCTTGGCAGTTGTGGCTCCCTGCAACATGTTTCGCGCTCGGATCGTTATCGCAAATTGGATCGCATTCCAGAAATCCTGAAATAGCCGTAAAACGTCGAGACTCGTTTATTGCCGTTGGCAAACCGATGATCTAACGAGAAGGAAATCTGACACCGCAAGATATATCGTGCAAACGACACACAAACTTTATCAACCCTTCCTATACTCCCTTTACGCATAGGAAATTTTAACACTTGCTTAACAACACACTGGGTGTCTTAACACCCGCCATTTTGACGGGTCTCGCTACTTTTATCTTCATCGAAATTGTAAAGATACACTCCCGAGGAATTATTTAACAAATTTATTTCTTTGAGTATATATTATTTAAAAAATGGCTAAGAGTTATTATTTTTAGAAAGTAATTTAACCCTTTGCACTCCAAGCAATTTGAATTCCTAACTTCGAGGCATTTTTTTGTCCCAGAAGAATTCCATTATAGGTTCATTTCCTTTCGTGCATATCAAATTTGTTACTATTAATCGTACGCGGTACACTTTAATTTTTATTATCTTCTTAAATACAAATATTGTAATGTAACAATTGTTTTAAATAATAGTCTGACAATTTTTAGTGTCAACTCAGAGGAGCCATTGGAGTGCCAAGGGTTAAAATAGTTGTTAAATAATTATTTTATACCGAACTCTTTTCAGTGTGCCACAGTCGTAATAAGTAGTTTGTCCATCATAAATGATTTATAGCTGCTAGAACAGTACGTCGTTAATCGTGACTAATCATGCGATGAAAATTGATTATTACTATCATTATATATGACATACAAGATGGAATATTTGTCGACGTTTGGAGAAGCTTGAGCATTATTTCCAAACGCAGTGAAACGATACAAGCGTATTCTACGATATAAATATGCAATGACGAACACTTCCTCGTTATAAGCATGCATTGTGCAATTGCAATCTCTTATGGGAATTGATTGCCTCAGCTCGTTGCAGTTCTTCCTTTTCAGAAAGTTCATATAATATTACGTCTCGCAGATGGACTACATGATATCCTATTGATTTTTCCACTTGATTATTTTATAATCGATCCGCCGTATAATAATGATAGGGATAGTCGCAGAGAGATTTGCATATTGTATCAGCACAATTGTATTACAACTCATAAATAATACAGTTTCACTTAAACCACGACAGGATCGCTCGGGTCAATTCTCCGACGTTTTCTCTCTTATAGCAATTTTTGTCCTTTCTCCTAGCCGTAAGTATAGCTTCATCCCATATAACGTAGATGCATTTTCCCAGGCAGCTGCATTCGATTTCTAAGTCGATAATGTTTATTTTAGCTGCTACGTCAAATGTACCTTGCAGATGCACTTCGATCAAATTGCATTTTCTAATCTGCACCGACATGTCAATCGTTCGCTACTTTCTTTACATGAAACTTCAAATTTCAGTGAACATTGCAACACCTAAGAGAGGATCAACTTCGACACTTCGTCAACGACAACTTTTCACCGAATAAAAGTATTATGAAATTTTTCGAATGTATCCTTTCTCTTCGCCAAAAAAAAAGCGCTAGAGACACAAATTAAGTTTGTCGATGCATGAACGAAAGCAAAATCGATTGTCAACGTCGCTTCTATTCTCGAAACTTTCTCGCGGTTGAATCGACGTAGGAAAAAAGATATGGCAAAAGTCGACAGTTAATTAACGCCCTATCCGCGAGGCTAGGCCCAGAAAGTTCGTTCGCATCGTTAACATAATTTCAAGCCTACTTTAGACATTGGCAAAGAAACATCAGCGACATTAACGAGCATAATCGCGGGCTCTAGCGATTTCTCGAAGGTCAATGGGGTAAGCCTCGCGTATGTACACGAGCCTACATCGATACAGCGGTTACTATCTATAGAAAGACTTTCCCATAGAAAACGGTGTCGAGGTAATATCGCGAAAGTAAAATGAAAATCAGAAACCTATAATGATGTTAGTAATAACACTATAAACTGGCAATTTTACGCGATTTATAAAACAACTGTGTAAATCATCGTTTATGAATTTTCATCTGCAAATAAATCGAAACACGATGTTTTTAGCTGTTCGTGTAAAAGTGCGTTGAACGAGTAGAAATTTATAAATTGCGCCATAGAAATCTGAAATGTATACTTTAAAAATAAAAAAACGATCGAAAAGAATCGTCGTCGAAAATATTTTCTATTTGCGTTTTAAAGTGTTAAATTAATTGACATTAGGTACTTTTAATTACGTAGACGTTTATCTTTTCATTGTTCAGCCGGCGTTGTTCCACAAATAAATCTTTTGCAGAATCACGTTGATCGCCATCGAAGGTCTGAATGAATCCGTCGAGAGATCCCTCTTTCGGAGAAGCGTAATCAAAAGTAAGATCGCGACGACACGTTCCACTTTCGTTCGTTGCCGACTGAAAATTCTGCCTTTCGTTGATCAATGCCATTTGTTTCTTTTTTTTCTTTTTATAGTATAGAATTTACAAGCCCGTGGCCTAAATATTTGTTGAAACGAGCGCGTTTCACTTTCCCGAAACCTATTGAAATAATGCGTAAAGCGAGGTGTATTGAATCGAGTACATCCAAATCGTCTGAATTTTACAGTTAACATTTGTAATCTCCGACTGGATCGTGCTCCAAAGAAGACCCACAACGAATCGCTGATGAGGTGACTTTTAAAGGCATAAAAGACACCGCCGGAGGCTGTTCCGCCATTTTTAGTCGTGAGAGACACGCCGAGGCTTCTTAAGTAACTGCGTCTTCCAATTTTGCCAGCGGGACGGTGTCTTATTCAATCCTTTTCAGGAAGTAGGCTCATATCGGTATCGCACATCGGATTCTCCTTTCTTTCATTCCCACCGTGGGGAATGTATTATGTTCGCGATACACCGTGAAATTAACGCTAAACCTACCGCAGCCGGGCAAAACGACCGATTTCAAATGTTATATTTCGCAATTGTTCAAGTTATATAATAATTATATAACTTAGAGGAATCGATTCGGTAGATCTCTTTGTTCAGTCGTGCGTTGCAATAAAGATCGCACAAGATCTAAATAAATTTAATCCAGTTTCCGTTCATAGAACAATGTAGGCTGGAAATAATAAATGTTTAATAAAACATAACAATCTCGACGTACAACAAACTTTTGTTAAAGCGA
>CM052091.1:9589541-9636717 GCA_028453745.1 Agapostemon virescens | reverse complement strand
GGAACCCTGATTCCAAACCGAAAAACGAAGATAGAGAAAACGTTAAAGACAATATTAAAATCAATGTGGCCCGTGACAAACAGAAAATAGCAATCCCCGGAAATGTATCGGAAGAAAGTATTACATCAAAAGTAAACGAAAAAGGAATAAATATAACCAGTGAAAAAAGGGAAAAAGGTAGCGAGACTTTCTTAGAAGATCAGAAAGAAAACGAAAGAACGGTAATCATCAAAGAACTTCTGCGATCTAAAAGAAGTCGACGTGAAATTGACTCTGAAACACATCCAGATTCTAATAAAACAGACGAAGCCGACGATTTATACCAGAAGCTAAGCAAGTCTTCACACTTTAACAAACTTGAAAGAAGGGACGTCGAAGAGGTGTCTGAAAATCAGGAAGAAAACCGATCCGTCGTGAAAAGTCACGAAGATCTGTTACAGGAGTCACCACAGATAACCGACGATGTGATTGAGAAAGAGATCGAGGCTCATTTCAACGACAACGAGAAACAAGAAGAGGACACCGATGAAAATGACGAAGACAAAAATGTCGAAGCGGAGGTTCCCGAGATTCCAGACTTCGACTACGTGGAAGAAATCACCGAAGAAGAGGACACGGACGCTATCACTACCACCGAAGTTTCCGTAGACAAAGATAAATATCCCTTCTACGAGAACGAAAAGTTGCCAACCGCTTCTGCTCTAAGATACGCGACGAATCCTCGTAAAGTTCCACTGAAGACGTACGGGCGAATGAATTTCTACAAGTCGCGGGACGTTTACAAGCATTGCGACGAAGTGGAGCCAAACTTGGACGTGTTACCGGAAGAGGAGAAGCCGATCGCTGAGAAGGGTGCAAACGAGAATCCTCAGCGTCTGAAGGGTCTGGGGGACAAACTAGACTGCTTCAAAGCAAAGTACTTCGACGACGATCCGTTCGACAATCCACTGTTTCTGGAAAAAGAGGTGGAAGACCCGTTGCCACCTCTGGAGGTGAACCCGAAAAAATTCGCATCAAGAATCATGCTTTTCCCGAAGGAGGACGATCAAAATGTCGTGCAAAAGTCGTCGAAGAGACCGGAGAACCATCAGAACCACAAAAATCAATCTCGACAGAGGAAACCAAAGACCGCGAGCGCAAGAGTGCCGAGAACTCGACGCGTCCGCATCAAAAGCTACTCGAGACCGGTGGCAGGGTCTAGGCCTCGAGTGATCAGGATAAAAAGCAACAGCATGAGATACCCAAAGTCTCGAAGGCCTCAGAAGATCGTTAGACGGCCAGTTTCCTCCGCCAGCGAGGTGTCCTCTTTGTACACGCCCTACCAGAACCAGGTCTACGAGGACGTAATGGGAACCATAAAAAATATGGCGAATTCGTATCAAGTAGAAGAGATCACCACGGTCCCGACGTCCAAAGAAATCGACGTCACCGAAATCGACATCGTGAAAACCAACACCTCCTCGAACTCGACGAAAGCCGCGAAGAAGGAGAAAGATAGGAAGTCATCGAGCAGCGAGGAACATTCGAGTAGTTCGGATGCGAAGGTCGAATCGATGCCACCGCCGAGGCACTTCAACAGACATCGAACGATGTACAAAAGGATCAGAGTGCCGCAGAAAAGTAAGAGCAGGCTGCAGTACGTACAGGTGAAGCGGCCCATCGCTTATCGTCAGAGAATCATCAGGTACAAACGAGGAACGGGGGACGACGAGTTCTCCGATCGTTCTGCCGAACTTCTGTCGGTGGGAATACGCGGCGACAGCGAGGAAACGGTATCGAGCGAGGAAAACGTTGCGCGAATCGAGGAGAAGCAGGATAAAGTTGAAAATAATGGAACTTCAAAAACGTTTTCGAAAGAGAGATCGAAAGTTCCAAAAACTGTGGCGTCCTCGGACTCAGGCGAGAAAGGAAAGCCTCCAAAGATGATCTACACGATCAAAGATCGGATCAGATATTCGAAACCGAAAGGAGAGATTCGCAGAGTCGGCAAGTTTACGGATAAAAGCGAAGACATCGAGGATCACCGTAGGAAAGAGCCGAAGTACAATTATATCAAGAGAAAGAAGCCGGTTTCCGTTACAACCACGACGGAATCGTCTTTGACGACCTCTACCGAGCCGTATGTGATCGCCACGACGCACAGAATTGTCGAAGAAAACAGCCGAGAATTAATCAAAGAGAACAAGATGGTCGATTACTTCCTGAACGACACGCAAAGCGGCAAATTAAATTCGCCGATCAGCGAGTCTGATCCGAGCTCCACCGAACCGTCACCTGCGCCGACCGACAAAACCGGAAACGGTTACGCCGTTCACGAGAATCTGAGCGAGGAACAAGCAACGACGCAACAGCCACCGGAAGTCTCAAGATTGAACAGTTTCTTGGGCTTCGTTTCTCCGAGCTACGCGGACTTCTCCTCGGAGGAATTCGAGAAATCGATATTCTCGAACGACACCAAAGGCTCTAACTCACCGTTGAACTTGACGGAGTCCAAAGAGAGTCTGGAGAAAGAGAACAATGCGCCGAAGACGGTTCATCACTCGTATTTCTCCGACGAGGAATCCTCGGAGAAAGCGGAAAGCAACGCGAAGGCCGAGCCGAGCAAAGAATCGTCCGAAGAAGGCAGCGCTTCGAGGAACAATGACTCGAAAGAAGGACGAACTTTCTTCAGCTACTGGAACAGACCGTCTTCTCCGGCAGAGAATTACGAAGACGAGAAGTACAAAGATCTGGGACCGCGAATAAACAAGCCCGCGTTCTTTCATCCGCCATTTTCCTTTCTGAAGTCGAGAAAGTCGTTCTTCGGAAGGGACTCGGAAGAGGACTCCGAAGAGAGCGACGAGAAGGAGAACGAGGAGAAGGACTACGTTTTCCCGTGGCAGAGGGACAAGAAGGACGAGAAGAAGCGACGCAAACGGAATCGGTACCGGGATAAAGCGACCGGGGACTACGAGTACCCGTGGGAGAGGCGGGAACGCCTGGCTCGCAAGAACAAGAGGTTAGCTTTCGACGACGAAGAGGATGGAGCACGCTCGGCGAAGTATCGACGGAACGCGAGTCCTCGCGGAAAAATTCGATACTGGACTCGAAAAGGGGATTCCTCCGAGGAGAGCGATTCCGATAACGTAGAAAGCAGCAGCGAAACTCGACCGGTGAAGAAGTACAGTAGCAATTACAGGTCGAAGAAGGTGAAGCTGCCCGAGGCTGACGCGGCTGCCAGTGTGGAATCGAAGAAGGTGGAAGAGATCAGTAGATCCATCAAGGAGATCCTGGAGGGCGACGCGAAATCTTCTGAAGAGAAATCGAAAGAGACGCTGGAAGATTCCGAGGAGAAGAAAACGAACGGCCGAGGAGTTTCCAGAGGAATTGTTCCCGAAGATGTCACGCTCGCACCGAGAAGAAGCGAGAAAAAGGAGGCAAGCAGAATCTCGCTTGAGCCTGCTGCTAAAAATAGAAGCTCGAATGGCTCGTTAAGGAATCTTTTGGACAATGGCGAATCTAGATTGGCCACGATAAAAACAAACCAAGATATTCTGAATACTAAGAGAGAAAGAAATTCTACGCTGCAACAGAGCAAGAGAAGGCGTAGGCCTGCGAAGACTCTTTCCAACGTGGAAACCACGACGAGGAACACTGTCAATCGAGGCAGAAGAAAACACAAGATGGCTACGCTTACGATAAGCACGACTGCAGTGCCGAAACCGGCGAGAAGAAAGTCTTTCAAATTGCTCGACGAATTGAAAGATGTCGGTCTTAAAAATAAGAGTAAATCGAGTACCGGTGATTTTAAGGTGTTAGATTCTTCGATAGAAAAGAACGGAACGATGGAACATCGTGGGAATGTTACTGAGAAAATTGATACGGAAAGGAAAAGTCAAATTAATAAAGGGAAAGATGAGCTGAAGAAAAGTACGGGTTTGGAAACGAAAGAGAAAGAGGTGAAGGATAAATTGAATGAGGGTAGCAGGAATGTGAAAGCCCTAAATTCTGAGAGCGAGGCTGTTGATAAAGGAGAAGACACGGGAGATAATGGTGGAGGAGGCGACGAAGTAGGCGAATCGAAAGAAACAGCGACTCCGGTTAACGATGATGGAAAATTCGATTTTATGGACGAAAGGATAGAAGCGTTGAGCGATTTTGCTAAGTCCGATGCTGCTCCTGGAGATGAATTTGGATTCGATACTATCATGGAGTCGGATGGAGGCGTGATACCGCATAATAGAGCTACCCAGCTATCCCAGCAAGAGTCGAGGGAAATTATTTCAACTAAATCCTGGATATCACAGAATTATAACTTCTAAGGTACGGTGATTTTTGTTTAATTTAAATTTGTGATATTACAAACGTAGGAATTTGTAATTGAGAATCCAATTTCTTTCCTGTTTGTTAAATAAGAGCGACGGTCGTTGAATTATTGAGTTACTTAGGAAATTATTAATTTTAGAACTTTTAGGAAGGAGAATCTGGAAAAATTCTGTTGTTTTGCCTAGAGGTTACCGAAGCAAAAAGTAATCGATAGCTCAGAGAGCATGACAATCGATTTGTTACAAGACCGAGCGGTTGAAGAAAGGAATAGCGAGACGTGACATAGTGAAAGGAAAAAGGAAAGTGAACCAGATGATGCTAAACAAAGACTTCGCTCTTCTGTACCCGTAAACAATTAAAGTATTTTAACTATATATTCCTTTGGTTTTTCCTGCGAACATACAGTTACGCATATCGCATAGTTAACATGTAGTTTGTTTGTGTTAGTATTAAATAATTCATCTGTTGTTTCTGCTGTTGTACATACGTTCGATGAATATGAATAAAGTACACGTTGCATGAAAGAAAAAGTTGATTGCATAATGTACTTTTCCATTTTGAACTGCTGCTCTTACGTGCGGCGTTCGTTATTCTTTAGTTAGAAAATCTATATGTAATGACAAGAAGGAGATTTTAAAAACAATTTGATCATTTTGCAGCTTGACCAGTTGACCGTTTGATCAACTGACCACTTGACTAGCTGATCATTTGATCACTTGATCACTTTACAGCTTGACCAGTCGACCATTTGATCAACTGGTCACTTGACCAACTGACCACTTGTCTAGCTGGCCACTTGATCACTTTACCATTTAACCACTTAACCAGTTGACCATTTGACCACTGACCATTAGTATCAATAACATATACAACTATTTTAACACGTTGACTGCCCAACTGGCGACCTCGAAAATTTTATAAAATCAAATTAATTTATTTAATGAAGCAGCGATTGGAAACTTTAAATGTATAGCATATAGTTTTCTATCAACCTCCTTGTATTCTTCAGATATCAACTACATTGAATGCAACGAATGTATTAACGTAGAAATTTCTTTTTAAACATGAACAAATAATTCTGTCACCCATATATGGGTGACATGGGAGTCAAAGTGTTAAATCTACCTATCTAAATCAGATGTATTGATTCGTTTGTTGCCTGTACATCTGAATTCTATTCGAAATACTTAATCTGTCTAAATTTTGCAAATTAACATTGCCCTTATATCGCAACGATTCAACTAAAATCTCATAAAATGTCATGGATTTTAGAAGTCACCAAAATTAATTTATGAAAGTCTTAATCAATTATTAAAACTTCAATTTCAATTGTGATTGTATCGTGCGCCATTCTCAACTCTGCCGGTAACGTTGCTGGTAACATGCAAGGCATACTGTGTTTCCAATGCTCTACAAAATCGATGATTATAAATGCATCAATGTTTAATCTATTCCTATTGATCGACCATTCCAATATTCGAGTGATCGAATAAATGATTCATCGATTGATCCTTTCTTGAGAGATTGCTATAAATGAATTTACCGACGCAATATGTCGGCTGAGGGTAATGACGCACGCCATCATGGATACTGTTACGCTGATTATCCTGTAGTTAGAATATAATGGCGTTATTTAATCACATCCACTTACGGATTTCATGGCCTAAATACCGCTACGCTTCGAAGATAATTAACTAATTAACCTTGGCTATGGCCATTGAAACAATACAGCGAAATACCTTCAAGCGTTCATTTAAATTATATTATCTCAAAACCTTTAATTACATTTCCATTCTTTTCGTACTTTAAGTCCTTGTATATATTTTAAAAGGTATCAACGTCAAGTTCTTCAATTATTCCCACTGTCCTCAAGTTTGAAGACAGTCCAAAAAAAAACATTTGTTCTTCTAAACTATTAATTTACAAATATATATATTTTGAAAATACAGTCTATTCTTTTCCAAATCTTAGCCCTAGAACTACCAAACAATAAATTCATATAAATTCATATAATTCTTATTGTAACATGTACGTTATTAAAGAAGTACATCCAAAAATTTCTGACACTTTTATAACTTTAATAATTGCGAAAGAAAACTAAGGACCAGTTACAATGACTGGTTTGATAGTTCTAGTGTTAATCGTTCGTTGAAATAGAATTCAGGTGGACTGTTGACACAAGTGAAATAAAATTTAACGACCCAACACGCGAGTATAGAATATCGTGTTGTCAGTCTAGGATGGCAGAGAAGATTTTCGACTGGAAACGCATAGGAAAAGTGGCTTCGCCTCGCTCGAAAATAAGATAGACATTGTGAGAGGTAAGCTAGCACTGGCCAAGGTTAAGGTGGACGCTATCCTCCATTTAAATACGCACTGCATTCTAATAAAATCGCGCACCGATGTATAACATTCGGCGCTGAAAGGGAATAGCAGCCTTTGATTGGCCAATTGAGTGGCCGAGCCCCGTATATAATTCGATCTTTACTTTACCGGTTTAGTTTCCTTCTGTTCTCGCGTCGCGACTAGGGAAAGGTCAATATGCTACCTTCGAAGGTACGTTACGCTCCGAAGAAACGGAAACTAAACATACGTCCTTTTTCTAGAAATTTTCACAATTAATAGAACACGATAGTTCAATTCGTTACGTAACCTGATCGGTGTCTCGTCGCACGTGAAATTAGAAATATGAAAGCTTGAAATGCAGTGCCAACGTTATGTAGTTCGATCGTGATTGTGAAAAAATTTCGAAGCGAAAAAGTTTATCTATATTGCTCTACGGTGACATTGCGAAACGAATGCTACGAAACCGATAAACGGTACCTGACACAGTGATATCTCGGAGAAACAGATTTTACAAGTTCATTTCAATAAATCCAACGATACACGTTGCTTTGTAATAATAACGAGACTGCATCTATTAAAACTTCTTACAATTCTTATTCGATGCAAATCCAAACTAGCAGCAAAAAAAAATTGCATAAAGTCGGAGCAACTTATCGAGTGAAATAGAAATTGGAGAAATAAATTTCTTGCATTTTCTGGACCACCGTCAAATTGGATAAAATGAATATACTAACGTGAAAATTCGTTTAAAAATCGCATAGATAATTCCGTCACCCTTATGCCGGTGACGTGGCAGCCAAAGTGTTAAATAACTATATAATTGCGAAAGAAATAACTAGGGACCAATCAAAACGACTGGTTTGCTGGTTCCAGTGTTAAACAGAATTTCATTACAGAAACTAGTCGTTGAAACGTTTGTTTCCATTTTATTAATTAATTTCGGTTCGCACGTTCTACGAGATAGCGTTTTATAAATATTTTAACACTCCATAGGGTATTTTAAACATTTTCTGTGCGACTGAGTTGATTCTATCATGACGTAGTTCCATGGCAAAGTATGAAACAAAGACACCGTCGGTAGAACATATTTTATTCCGATACGGAGGATGCTAAAGCATCCATTTCTCGTAAAACTTATGAGACGAGTTCCTCGACTGTTCTAAGTAGAACGAGAAGGAAAAATAGAGCATGAGTATGATACAGGTCACGTGAGTAACGATGTGAGAGGTGATTGTATTCTTCAAGGTCCATTTATTTCGCAACTTTGAGAACCATTAGATGTCCATTATTCGACTGCCTTAAATGGAGTACGAGAATCTAAATTTTCGTCAAAATTAGCCAACAATTTTGCAATTTATTTTTGGGATTCGCTCGATTCTTTTCGGCCGAACAGCTTTCACGGTCTTTCAACGATGTTTCGCTGTTACGAAAATTGTCGAAACGAAATCCTGATCTGCGGATTAGCCAATGTCAGCCTTACGCCACATACGCGTATATTCGATCCGCGTGTTTGTACTCGAATTTCATTTCTGTATCGCGATTCTCTCGCCGGTGACCCGGATATGTGTTTGCCGAAGGTCAGAGTGAACATTAATTTATCGAGCTTGTTTAACCAGTACTATTGACATATCTTATTTGAATCAGAGTGTTTAAAGCTGAGGCGAAAGCGAAACGAAATAACTGAAACGTGTTTATTCAATATCTCGTGGAATTTCTAAATTCCTGCATCGAAATGGACGCAACTTGTTTACGGTTAAACCACCGCAAGACGGAAAAAAATACTGACATGCAAATAGTGGTGCACTTTCCATTTGCGACTGTTACTACGGCTCTACGGATCAACCAGTCCACGCTCGATCACCGAGATCAATGACTCAATCTCGATCATGAGTGCCTGCGTAAAGCCTTACAAATTCAGAAACATGTTCGGTTAAACGTGGAACAAAGCAATCGATTCTTTCGATCTCGACATTGTGGAAATTTGAAGTCACTCCGTGACAAGCAAAGACAAAATTATTTTCGCATTTTGATGCTTGCAATGTTACTGTATTTTTCGATTTAACCAGTTCACTGTGGCGACCTCTCTTCAAAATGCGTATCTATGTGTGTCGCGAAAATCAAGAGTTCTAGCCAGAACATACTTTTTATTTGTTCATTTTATTTCGTCTTAACCTCCAAATATTCTAGACATATTGAAACTTACGAATACATTTTAGTTTTCGCTAAACTTACAATTTAAATAGTTAATGTCTGCCATGGCACAAAATACTGCCAATTCTCCATACTTGTCAAACACAGCTAACTGGTTAAACAATCCCCCTTCTTAAGACCACAAGTATCAACCCCTAAACGAAACTGGCGTATATTCCTTCATTTTGTTATTAACACCTTGCCCTACAACGAGTCTTTCGTTAATTAAGTAATTTAAAATAAGTATTTCCTAAATTAAAAATAAAGTAAAATTAAAAGTAAAATTAAGTATTTTTCTTAATTTTCTTTAAACGGAAATAACATTTTATTTAATTGTTGGTCGTTTACGGTCATTGGAGAATAGCTAGGTACACAGTAACTACAAATTTGTTTTTTCTTTTTGTCGTTCTGCGGAGGACAAAGAAAGTCTAGTCACTGTTATCGTAAAATAAGTCGTAGGTCAAGGGGTAACGCTTATTTAAATAAAGAAGCATGGTAAACAATTTCTCAGAGAAATAGCGTCATGAATTGTAAAGGATAAATCTGAAGTCCGTCGTTTTACCGGTTTGGTATTTTTTAAGTTGCAATAGATTTAATGGTATAAGGAATTGGTATGCTTATCGAAAATGAAATTTATGGCTGAATGAGACGATCTTTGATATTGTATGATAAGAATTGATTAAGCCAGGGTGTAGCCACGGTATATTTGTTGACTACTACGATTTGTTTGCAGACTATACTGCTGTTGACACTGGTTGGTTTGCTAAACTTATCGACAGCCGCACCGGATAGCGCTGGGATCGTGGAAATGGTGAACGGATTGGCGTACGGTAAGTCAGTCAGCTCGCTTTCCATTAGTGCGCAACAATTTACATATACCAGCCTATGTTTGTCTTACCACTTACTATCGCATCAATTACTGTTGATTCATAGTAAATACGACGTCTTAATTCCCTCGTCTCAGAAGAAGTACCCTGTTCAATCAGTTCTCGTTCAATCATGCAACAACAGAGGACGACACCATCTTTCTCGAACGACTCACAAGTCCTTTCACTTTTCAATGTGGGGAATAATCTAGCACTAAGTATTAAATAAAGAGCATTAATTTTGTACAGTTGAAGGTACAAACGAGAATCCTAACTACAAATTTAATAGGAAGAGAGAAACGAATATGTTGAATCTTCTTTCGT
Source organism: Agapostemon virescens (assembly GCA_028453745.1). Taxonomy (NCBI): domain Eukaryota; kingdom Metazoa; phylum Arthropoda; class Insecta; order Hymenoptera; family Halictidae; genus Agapostemon; species Agapostemon virescens. The sequence goes on along the minus strand of CM052091.1, from coordinate 9,626,686 downwards.
TCACGAGAATTATTAGAAGTGAAAGAGCTAGGAAGTATTAAATAAACAATAACTAAAGAACACTAATTTTATGTAGTTAAAGGTTCAAACAAGAATTCTAACTACAAATTTAATAGGAAGAGAAACGTGTATGTTGAATTTTCTTTCTTTCACGAGAATCATTAGAAGTGGAAGAGCTAAGAAATATTAAATGAACAATATTTAAAGAATACTAATCTTATATGGTTAAAGGTATGAACAAACAACTTATATTGCAAATTTAATGGAAAGAGACAAACAAATGTATATGTTGAATTTTCTGTCGTTCACGAGAATGATTAGAAGTGGAAGAGCTAGGAAGTATTAAATAAACAATATCTAAAGAATACTAATTTTATATAGTTAAAGGTACAAACGAGAATCCTAACTGCAAATGTAATTGGAAAAGACAAACAAACGTGTATGTTGAATTTTCTTTCGTTCGCGAGAATGATTAAAAATCTAGAAGCTAGGAAGTACTTAATAAACATTAAATAAAAAACGCTAATTTTATATAGTTAAAGGTTGAGTCGCACAACCTAAATTGCTAATTTAATAAGTAGAGTAAAAGAAACAAGTATGTTGAATTTTCTTATATTCATGAGAATAATTAAAAGTAGAGGAGATCGGAGACTTCGATGCTTGGGAGGAGATATCACGCAAAATATTCGAATAACAATAAAATCACGTTAATTACTAAACTACCTACAGTATAACTGTCACAGTATTCCCCCGCTACTGCAGGGTGTACCCCTCGAGAGGCCACGAATTTTGATTCGTGTTTATACACAATAAGTGCATCGAATCCGAGGTGGCGACATTTAACGTGATTTCACAATTAAATGCGTGGAATTGTTTCATGCCGTTTAATTTATGATAAATGGATATAAATTGACAAAAAAGTTACATTTGTTGAGAATACGTTAAATTACCATTAATGATATCGTCAAACTGTATTAATCAGAAATATTCAACTAACTCGTTTCTTTGGATATGTGCTATTTGAAAAGTGGTTAAAAGTTTAAACCGATGTATTTTGTATTTATTGTACGTATTTATTATTTTTATAAAATAGTACGAAATAGTTACTTTTTGTGCCGCATAAGCCTAGCGTTAACACTAAACCTACCACAGGGGGTCAAATGACCCTTTTCAGAATTTTTATTTTGCAATTATTGAGGTTATAAAATTGTCTTCACAGAAATCGATTCAATAAATGTTTTTAGTCCATCATACATTGTAACAAAAATTTCACAAAATCCAAATAATATTAATTCTTATCATTTTTATAAGAGAATATACACCAACCCATTTTATTGCTCGGTAAGTTTAGTGTTAAGCAACAAATATGTAGAAATGATGTCGATTTGGATTTCATTCGCCTATTGCTTCGTTTCAGGTGGAATTCCATACGGCAGCGTAACTGGCATGGTATCGAAGTATACTGGATTTATGGGCCAGCAAATTAATAGTCTGCAGACTCCACAACTGAACGGACTCAACGGTGTGCAACCACTAGTTGTCACGCAAAACTACGGAGTTGCTCCGATAGTTCGTGCGCAACCGCAGGCTTTGCAAATTTATAATCTCCAGGGAGTCGTTGGCCCCAATGCCGTTCGCCCTCTAAGTCATATAGGATATTAACTATCTACAAATAAGTCGTAACTAATTATCAACGCTGGCAGCACCAAACAGTCGAATTTATTTGCCATCCTCTAAAAATTGCGAAAATGTAAACAATCAGTTTTCATTGCAACAGGAGCCCAAGAAAAATATAGTTAACAATTTCGTACTAAGACATCTTTGAGAATTTAACAATAGAACATTAACACTTTAACAGCCGCTCACACCACATGTGTGTGATAGCCGGAACAACTTTAATAATTATCACACAAAGAAAAAATATTAAATTCATTGTTAACTTGTTATTCCATTTTCGTTTAATGTGTATGTTCGCACACGTATTATTTCGTGGATTTAACAAAGTTTTTTAAATTAATTCTTTAAAAATATTGCCAGCCCTTGACAACGTTTGACCGCGTAAACGTGCGGCCATTAAAGTGTCAAGAAAATTCGGATGCGTCGTTTCAACTGGTTTGGTACCTTCAGCGTTAATCGATGATTACGAATTATTAGTTAGCGACTAATTATTAGTACACTGCAGGAACTTATTCCGAAAGGTTTGCATTAATTCAAACTTTCTCATTTTTGTTTATTCTCACGGCGAACTATAAACAATGTGAAATTGTATGAAATAGTGTTTGGCAATTTTATCGAGGATACTATAAATACATATAGTTCCGCAATCCAGTTCTTGGTTACTAAATAACTGGTAACAGAATGTTAGACCATTAATCAACTTAAATCAAGATAAGATTAAGAAGTCTGAGGTAGTCTTTGCGTAGAAGAAACTGAAAATGTTTGTTACACGGTTGAACGTGACATAATCGATTCGTCGTAACTGTTGAAATGTTTATATTTTAAATATTCGTCGTAAGATGTAATTTATTCGATTGGCTACATTTGGAAACAGTTGTGCTATTAACTTTGTACATTTACAAATCGTGCACGATGAACTTTGTAATTTACATTGATTGTATTTCAAGTTGCTTTGGCGAAACGCCGAAGTAATCGATACCGTCTGATTTCATTTTTGTAAGTGGCATTATCGATTTCATATTACTGTATTCCCCGATGTTAATAAAAACCATACACACGATCATGAAATTGAATCTACAGATAGTTTTGATATCACAGTCCGATCGGTTCGAGATAATGCTCAATAAAGAAGAGAGTGCAAAGTGGCTTGAATATCTGCATGAAAATCTACGCAAACTGGTTTCTTGGCGGATCGTTTAACTTTGTTGCAACACGTGAACACTTACTCTTTACCGATATGAAAGGGTTAGAGGTTCATAATGCATACATACATAATAAATACAATGAACACGTTTCGACTCGTAATCGGCGCGCGATTCAGGGCTCGGACAGTTTCGATTTTAAGATAATTACATTTGCATTCTAGGGAACACTTAAGAACAATTTATATTGCAATTTGATGCGTACGATGTTCTACACGCAGGCTTAATTTCCATGGAAATTGCTTAGAATTAATTGAATTGAAAAATATTGTAGAATTTTCTCGAGTTCCCTTTCAATCGAAATCACTCAACCGATCTGTAAATGAAAAAATCATAATAATTAACGTACAGCTTTCTACTAGACGGCTCGGATAATTATACTTCTGAGAAGTTCGCTGTAATTTTACTACGAAATTCTTTGGGAGATGATAAATTTTCTATTTTCCAAATTACGTGTTATTATTTTGAAAATATGTAATGAATTATCGAATTTTCAAATGAATTAAAAACACAGGTAAATCAGCTGCAACTTTGTAATCGATAAATATTTTTAAATAAAAAAATTATTGAATACTCTGTAGAATATACATGTTAAAACGTGACAACAGTTTTTAAACGAAGCCTTACAGATTTTGAGAAAATAATTCCGTTAAATCAGTTTCTTTCGACTTCCAGAGCACAACCCTTTGATGCCAACGAGTTGAATTTCAGTAACAAGTATTTCTATAATAATGTTCCAACGATAAGTGTAGGTTCGTGCCAGGCCAGTCTTACTGTCGCATCCTAGTCGCAATGCAATCCCCTCCGCGGAATTATGCAAAATTTGTGAGGCTTATGTCATTTGAATTAGGGCAAAACTGTTTATGGAGAGAAAGTATAAATGACATCGAGCACGGTGTATGGCTGTTAGTCGTCACGAGTCTCACGTACGATGCATTACTCGCTACACGTGAGTATACACGAACACTAATACGGGTCCTGGTTGACAGAAAAGAGGAGAAAAAGAAATAACTACCGAAGAAGAGACCCCGTTTCGCAACAACGAAGATGATATTCGTCCAGCAAGGATGCACCATGCGGTAACAAAGCCACTTTCTGTCTCCGAATCGCAGGAAAATTAATTTTTCTCTTGTTCGATTCGCTACGCATTCCATGCACTTCCATATTGCACAACGGACTCTTCGTTGTCGAGTGATTCGAGCAAACATTTCGCTTCTTACAAGTTGTGACTACGACTTCGACTTCAAATTACCTAGCAACGTAAACTTCCATCCGAGCGATACCTTAATTTGCATTCTCGAGGATCCCGGTGTCGTCTTCGACAGTTTCGATTAATACTCGAAGAATCGATTTCATTTTTGAAGAACCAAAAAAAGAAACATTCCCGAGTGAACCAGCTGATCAACTTGCACCGTCTTCGGCGGGAAATCCACGGAAATAATTAATCATTCGAGTGAGACAGAAGTGTTAATGGTGTAAAAGTTTGCAACATCGTCAACACCAACTATTCATTCCTGCATGGTGCATCTAGCGCGTTGCAACACGGGCAGCGTATCGTTTTCGCTGACAGGTCCCAGCTAATTTTGCAACAAATAACTCTGTTTCCACCGAGCACCGCTGTAGCACACTGCACTGCATTCGTCCCGTATGAAGCACCGCTTAATTCGTTATTTATCGCGGACAAATTTCAACGGATTTATTCGCGTAGAACGCCGGTCTAGTAAATCAAACGGCGTCATTGTGATCGATATAACAATACGTCGTCGAGTCGCGATTATTTATTGCTGTTCACCGGATAATGTGTAGAACAGGTGTTGTACAAGATTTATACGCGTCGGCCGGGCTTTAATGAACTGTTTTACGGTACGTGCGACGTGAACTTTTCCGACTCCATATATTGAAAAGCGCGCGCGTCCTTGCGGGAAGAAAGGATTAAACGTTGCGCAATCATGCTAATTACAATAGCAGTGTAACAATACGAGACAATACCTTGCGTTCTGAGAATGCGTTCCACTTCAAATCTATCTAATAACTGTACAGGCAAAAACAATTATGTAAGCCCGAATACCGTAAAAGCCTCGCAGATCATTATTCCGCATTTACATGTAAATAGTCCCGCGATCTATTGTCTTGTCCTTCGATAAGGAAACCCTCTTGATAGATTTAATTTATGCCGGAGATTAATTAATTAAAGTTTATCTAGTTGCCGCACGCTCATTAAAGAAATCACGAAGAAGAGAGAGCCTGTGGTTTTTCCAATGGTAATTAATTTATTTATCGATTGGTTCAGTTAAAACTGCATTTTTCATTTACGATGCTTACTTCGGATCATGATACTGGCCATTCACGAAGACTGCAACGCGCGTTGGCGTCCACACACGTGCTTTATTACGATCGCCGTGTACGCTGCTCGTAGAAATTAACTTCGTGAATGAATATGCCTCGTGAATGAAGCGCGAAACAATGTTCCCCGCGTTTTCTATTCGAATTAATCAGTGCTAATCGATCGTTATTCAATGTTCATGCGCATCTTCGACTATTTTACATGGAAACGTGTTTCTTGGGTTGATCGATTGACTACGAGAATTTAAACTAACAGGCGACATTCTGTTCATCTACAAGCATCGATTATATTGTAACATTTTAGCTCTCAGCTTTTCAAGCTGCTAAAGAAGAATAATGCAGGTTCGTTCAGATTTTTCAAACCTGAAGCTTTTGAATTCGCATAAGAACGTTCGAAATGTTTTATTCGTATTCTACAAAGATGTTTGACAAGTTATAGTTTTTATACGGAAAACATTTTCTCTGATATCTTTATCTTTCTATCTTTAGATTTTTGACAGTGCCATTTACGATTCCACGCAGGACAGAATTATGTATTAAAATTTGACGAATATTTTAAAACGTGACGTCAATAAATTCTCCTGCGGTATGAATCTAGAGAACGATACTTAAATCTGGCAGTGAAGTATATCCACCTACGCTTCGATCGAAAGCAAAACTCTAATAGCATGTCATCAACAATTTCTCTTTTAGTGCTACACTGAAAACGGTATGCAAAATCGAAAGTAAGACATCGACGGTTGTTTGTATTTTGCTGTCGCCGTCTGCAATTTGAAAGAATGGCTCTCTCATTAACTGACATTCGCTAATTCGCGATCGTAGAGGTTGGAATTAAATTTCTATGAAAAAAAATTGCATGCGTAGCAATTCCGCCGAGGCTTATTTTCTCAGATAAGCTACAATAAGCGACATTGTGATTGCACTCAATTTTCCTGCTTTCTTCGAGACGCGCCGCGCATCTTCGCAATCGGTGACAACGAATGTTACGTAACTCGAGCTAATTGGATCTCCGATTGGCGATATCGTTCCTAGAATTTCAGGAATTTCAGGAAGCAATAAAGATTGCCGCGATCGATTGATTCGTCAAGCGTTTCAACCTCACGGAGAACAGGTTCCATCCGAAGAAATGAGGAATATTGATTACCTCTCTTTAACGGAATGTCGTGTTCTATGATGGAACATGAATTCCGGCGTGACATAATTCTGCATGTGTTTGTGCATCGATACGCGCTCGGTTTTTGAAAATGAAAGAAAAGAAAGAAATTAATTGCTTCTATCGAAAATGTCATCCTTTCAAGATATTCGACGACATCTTTGATAAACTGGACAATTTTTTGTTGACAAATAAAAGAGACCGAATCGTAGACTTTTTCTCTACCAGAAATGCCAACGAAATACGTGCGGGCTGCAATGATCGCTGCTTTTTCGACGTCTACAAAATGCAAATTCTCCGATCAAGGATTCTCAAATTGGTCTACAAAAACAGGAAAATTTACATATACATCGCAGTTTGATGGCCTAATTGTCGTATTTGTATTCTCGAATAACAGAATGATGATGATAACTGAAACACGATGTCAGAATTATTTAGTTATGGGTAGCTCGTGACAATGATGTCACTGTTGCAGGTATTTTACCTTTCGAATGGGGAATCAGGCTTAAAAACATTTTTTTAGCAAGGATCGTACACATCCACGATATAAACTGCAAAATCATTAAATCGACCGTAAAAGTTTTAATCGAGATCGACGAGGTTTGCTCGCTTTAAAAACCGAAGCGGTGCTTTACGGTAGACCAAATATTAACTCTTTGCACTCGAAGCTATACTAACTCGAAAATCAAGGCGTTTATAAGGCATATGGGGTTATTTAATATTACCCGCCCTTACTTTACACATTGGTGACCGGTGACGAGTTAACTCGTCTTTTCATGCCAAAACGTTGTTGACCGATGACGAGTTAACTCGTCATTGCACTTGCACTATCTATTTCAATTTATGAAATCCAGGACGATATAGTTAATAAAAGTTATATTAGAATCTTAAAAATAATGATTAAAGCCTAAAATGTTAAAAATGGATTACTTTTCAAAAATAATTAACAAATGTTCATGAATTATTTCATTAAAGTTGTTGTTTCAAATGAAACTCATACTTCTTTATTGCTTTAAGTCATTCATAGGACATTCAGTTAATTTTGAAAATGGTCTAAGTCAGTTCAAACTTTAAAAACAACATTTTCGTATGAAAGTCACACAAAATTTCATATTCATAATAAATTTTATAGTAAAAATATTTTTTAATTTATTGAAATGTAATTCATTAAATATCTCGAAACAAGAAATATGTGACTTACACCACTTACATAATTATGGGCACATTTAATGATGAAATTTTTACAAATTCCTTAGATGCAAGCATAGTGACGTAGAAATTGTTTTAAATAATTATGTGGCAACTTTTCGTGATGCCTCAGAGTCACTATTCGAGTGCTAAGGGTTAATTGCAGGTTTTCGAAAGTTCTTCGAAGCGTTGTCGAGCCGTTCCGACGTGCGATTGCACCCTCTAAATTTGCACAATCCGCCAGGACACCGTGTCGAAGACAAGTATGTCACGTGTGCATGAAACGGTGCGTCGATCTTCGGATTTGCGCGCGTACACGCGTTGCGTCACGCAATGACAAATAAAACATCGTATTATAGAAAATTGCCGGCCACGGTATATCGCGGGGGCTTATTACGTGTTACGCAGTCCGAGGGGAAGCCGGGATCTTTTTTCACGACACAAAGAAAAAGAAAGGCCCCCCGCTACCGTCCGATTGGCTCTAACCATCGCTTTTGTTCTGCCAACAGATAACGGTGCTCTGCGCGACTGTTTGGGTCCTTCGAGGCGACGTGAGCGCGGCTAAAACCGGAGTCAGTAAGCAGATTATTTCATCGTTCTGGACACATCCTAATGGTCTTCCTGCTCGGCCTTGAACCACTTCTCGAGACAATAGTAAAAGTTCCTACTTAACCCTTTTAGTGCCGAGCGACGATATATCGTCGTTCGCAACACTTGCGAAAAGTGCCAACGACGATATATCGTTGCGTATCCGATGGCGCCTTACTATTCGCATTGCAAGCGAACTTTATCTTAAAATAAATTTATAAAACGTTATAACTGGTCTAATTTTATTGCAAAAGAATTAAAAAAATTGTTTTTGGGTTCAATTTGTTATAAAATTAGGATCGTCGTATGAAGATTCTGAGGCAAGTGCCATGGGATCCCAAATCTTAGTAAATTCGTTACTTTGGTCCGCCATATTTCGCGTAAGTACGATACCTTCGTTCGGCACTAAAAGGGTTAATGTGGGAAGGTCGAAAGGTTTAAAATTAAACTTTAGCCAGGTTAACGAAACAAGAGAAAATAGATATATTGGATAGTCGGAAAATTATTGAGAGATTTTTGTCACTAAATGTTTGGTGTCATGTATCGGACAACACTAATCAAATTGCGTCGTACTGGCACGCATTTCAGACAATTCAGTCTACAATTTTCATGCAGACAGTTTTGTATTTCGTCGACCGTGTCAAAAGTAATATTAGTGTGAGAATGAATGAAATTTCTGAAAAAATTTGCTGTTTTGCAATTTTACTACGAAAAGGACAGAAACGCTGCACAAAACTGGGAAAATAGATGGTTTGCTCTCTTCCGTTCTGGAAATTTCGATATTAAAGCTGTATCTCACTCTGGTCGACCAATCACTGAAAAAGTTGATGAAATAATGCAAATGGTTGAACAAGATCGGCATATAAACAGTCATGAGATTGCTAGATATTCATTAACACTAGAATTACCAAGTAATAAATCTGACCGATGTATATTGCTTTGTAAAAATGACAAAATTGCATCCATTCAAATCTCGTACAATTTTTATCGTAATGTCTGCCTCAATGAAGAAATCCATTCCAAACTTTCTGGTGAAAATGTTTTTATAACTTCAGTAATTGTAAATGAAAAAAATCGGGAACCAGTCATCTTGACTGGTTCGCTAGTTCCAGTGTTAAATCTGTAAAATTGTTTTAATTGTTGAATACTAATCGTTAGGAGTTTTCTGTCACATGCGAATAACGTGTCGGCATGTTTCTTCTAATAAGCATGTCGAGCAAACCCAAGGTAACACACAAGAAAACGATAAATGAGAAAGACAATGAATTTATGAGCAATAAAAGTTGGTCATTTCAGATAGTTAGGTATCCTGTTTCACGTCAGGCGGCTTTGCAAAATCTAATTATCTTCTACAGGCACGCTTCGCACCCGAAAGATACGCGAACAAGTGAAACGTCAAGAGGATGATTAAGTCTTTTTATCTCGCGCGGAATTGTGTAAAATTTGTCAGCCTTAAATCAAGTGTATCGGAATGTGTGCGTGTCAAGGGAGAAAGTCTAGGTGACATCGAGTATGATGTACGCCTGTCAGTCCTCAACCATGAACGAATCCGTGTCGCTTGAAACGCGTTAGTCGTGTTTGCTAAATCGATTCTCGTTGATTGAATTTGGAATGCATTGGTGGATTCAAATAGACGATATTTATCATACAACTTTAGTCAAGAATTTCGATTTCAGTCTCCTCGAAACTGAAGAACGCTGTATTAACGCTAAACCCGCCACCATCGGTCGAAATGACTAAAAATTGTTGATTTTCAAGTTTTTGAAATTACGAAAATGTTTTCGCAAGAAATTATTAAACAAATCTGTTCAGTACAGCATATATTTTAATAAGAACTGCGCAAAGTATAAATTAAATTATATTGTAGTTGGTTTAGCTAGTTAAATCCTGCAAGAGTGGTTACATCTTTCTGCATTCGGTTCTACAATGTTTTCCATTTTCGCGATTCGGTGATCGTTTACGTAAAACGACTGAATCGATGCAAAGAATTTATCGAGGTTTTGGGAGATACCGGTTTCGAAGGTCTTAGAATGCTAATAAATTTGTTCTTCTGCATTGGGACTGCGGAAGTGAATGCTAATTGCAAAATTTAGCTTCCACTGCTCTTTCGTGTAAAACAAAATATGTTTGCACTTTGAAGAATATTAACTTTCATACTGAAATAGATTTACAATTGCATAAACCCTTTGAGGCACGAAATATTACAAAATAAAATTGCACATAATGATTGCAAAATTTCGTAGTGGATCAAAAAATATTCTGCTGTGTAGTGCTGCAAGTTTAAATTGGCTACAAATGGCTGTTTGAGTTAGCAATTAGGAGCTATTAGAAAGGATGAATGAAAAATTGTATATAGGTGTAGAGAACATATTGATTATCAATTTTTATTATTAAAATTATTATTAAAACTATATATTAAATTAATTATATTAAAATAAAACTGTGGCAGCCAGGGCAAGTCGCGCTTAATTTGCGTGGCAGTCAATGGGTTAAAAAGGTGGGACGTTTTTAATACCACCGTGCCTCAAACAGTTAACACGAAGACCTCGATACAAAATCCGAAAGAGTCCGAACTCTAGAAATTAATCTTTCCACCATACAATCAGGAACATAAATTTACAAATAGGCAAATGTCCAAGACTCAGTCTATAGGTTCAGTACATTCCCTAACAAAAATATATTACCCCACATCAACATCCGTATTCCTATCCTAGCACACTCAATGCACCACCCCCGAGATACACCGAAGCATTCTAAATAAATTATTTGCATAGTAGGTCCAGAGGTGTTGACATCCTTCGCGAAGAACATCGCGTCGGTGTTGTCATCGACTTTGCTGGGGGAGTTGCAGGATTCCCAAGGAAACCAGACGGACTTGAAGCTGTCCGGGCCCCTGAAGAGGTTGCTGAACGCGCAATCTTTACGCGAAGACTCGATCGAGAACGTGAACTCGAAGTTCCTGGGCAGCACGCCGAACCGGCCGAAGAGACAAGTCCCGGAGCGTCGTCAATCCTTGAACGACGGTCGAAGAGGATTCCAGAACGTTTACCCATCCGATGCAGCTCGTTACAGCAAATACTATGATCCGGAATTGTACCGGTTTCCGGTGAACCATGGAGCAGAGATTCCTCGTGGCGGGACGCTCGTCAAAGCCGCGGAGAACGCGCAAGGCGACGAGAGAGGCAACGCGATCGACGGCGACGTGAACGCGGCTGCTCTTCACTATGCGAACGACTATCACCAGTCGCCGGGGTTCAAGTACAAGCCCGACCTCGTTCACCATCCCCTGATCTACCCGTCCAGTCAGTATGGACCACCCGATTTTCACGATCAGTATGATAATCGTCCGACACCCCAACCTTCCGACCAACCATCCGCGGTAGCTGGCATCGAAGACGAAGAGGCGAACGGGAATCCACAATCGGCCAGAGTGCTATCCGATCGACCCTACAGTCTAAATTTTAACGATCCTTACCGCAATCCTCATCATCCCCCGTTCAATAATCACGACATCTACCCCCACGGACGTCCTGCAAACGGGCAACCGTCAGGGGATGACCAAGACGGCCAGAATCCATCGTTGACCGAAGACCAGAACCAGAAAGGTGGATACATTTATCCCAGTTTTCATTATGGACCCTTCCATCCTGGTTTCTACGGGCCCAATTATTTCAATGGTCAGCAAAACGTCAGTTTCCCTCCCGTAGGCAACAACTCCGGCCCATTTTATCGCGATCCTTACTACGGGGGATTCGACCCGTATTTTGGCCCTTACAATCCTCATTTTCATCATTTTAATAACGGACAGGGAAAACCAAATCAGGGAAACGAAAATGGGAATAACGCTGGGCAGAATGAGGGAGAGAATGCGAATAATAATAATAACGGGAATAATCATGGGAATAATCAGTATGGATACTACGACGGCCCGTTTTACGGTGGAGGACCTTACGGAAAGTATTTGGGTTTCCCCGGTTTCCCGTACAAACATTTCGGCCACGGTTTCTACGACCACATAGGACCGAAATTCAAGGTCCCTTTTATCGATCCATTCGGGCCTTTCCCCTTGGTGCCCTATTATCCGTATCCCGGGTTTTATCACGGTCCCTTCGGCCCGCACGGCGCGAATGGGAACAATAATCAGGATAAAGGCGAAGGGGACGCCGGGAAGAAACAAACGGAAGCGGCCGCCGAAGCAGAAGCGATTTCGGAGGGCCCGTCGGAGATCGTAGAGTCCTTGTCCTCGAAACAACGAGCATTCCCTTTCCTATTCCCTGTCAGTATCAAAGATACGAAACTGGATTGCGAGGAATGTAGATTAAGATTCGATTCGAGGAAATGATAGCGGGATGGGCGGTTTAATACTAATTATGAAATCTATCGAATCGATTCCTATGAAGGCGGTTTTGTAACTTTGATAATTGTAAAATAAAACATGTGGAGGGGTAGGATTAAGTGTTCATGGAGTTTAGACTTAAGGGACCTAGATTTACCAAAATGTTTAAGTTGAACTATTTATACTTACTATTACGATTTTCAAGCATTGTTTCTTTTGGTATACATGGGAGTAGAAAATTCGAACGTATGGATTTAGTATACGGACGGTGAAATAAAGAATAACTGTATTTGTGGTATTGATTTGATGTGTGTTCAATTTGTTTAGGAGGTAAGCCAAGAATTTACGCAGAGTCTTGCAGAATATTAGAATATTCTAGAATATGCTGGAATATAGTAGAATTTTATAGAATGTGCTAGAATATGCTAGAATATGCTAGAATATACAAGAATATATCAGAATTTATCAGAATAGACCACAATATACCTGAATTTAACAGGATACATCAGAATTGACCAGAATAGACTACAATATACCTGAATTTAACAGAGTATACCAGAATAGACCACAATATACATGAATTTAACAGAATATACCAAAATATACTCGAATGTACTAGAATATACAAGAACATACCAAAATAGACCACAATATACATGAATTTAACAGAATATACCAAAATACTCTTGAACATACTAGAATTTACAAGAATATACCAGAATATACCACAATATACCTGAATTTAACAGAATGTACCAAAATATACTAGAATATACCAGAATATAAAAGAATATACCAGAATAGTCGACAATATATCTGAATTTAACAGAATATACCAAAATATACTTGAACATACCAGAATATCATGGAATTTTACTTTTAGAAAATACTTTTCGAAACCAGCGTCTTGGCAAAACATTTATTTCAATCATAACACAACCAAGTAACAAAATACGATTACTATTAACAATAAAATAAGATTGTATACCCCACCGACTGCTAAAGGACACGGCTGCCGAATCGGTATACTTGCATCATCGACCCACAGAAAAATATTCGTTCATCAGAATAAGTTCTACCGATTTCAACTATTTATATTACGAACATATACGAATATATCCGCGGCAGGAACTCGTTGGACAATTTACAATGTTAATTTATCAACCAGTTGAAACAAAAGAGTCGATTCAGGTCAGATCGGAGGGTAAGAAAACAGTCGTCGAGATAATCGACGACGGCAGGCTCGTTCCTCGAGTTTCTCACCGTTCGTACAAAAACAGTTCATTCAAGAAGCAGTTATATAATTCTTTCTGCGCGCGATTATTAAAACAAATAAAAGGCTTCTCACAGTTTGATCCCAATCGAGAGTCGTGTCCTCGTCTGGATCAGTGGAAAAGCTGCGAGGTGGATCGAACGGCGGACTCGTCGACCGAAACGACGTCGCCGTCTATCGGTGTATCAAATCCCTCGTTGCTCTGGTATTAGTTTTGAATTCCCATCGTTACGATACACACAAATAGGTTCCCATAGCTCTGGTTGGCCTTATCCTGCAATTATCCGGCGCGTCGACGCCGCGCACTGTCTACGGTCTGATAATGTTCGCGACCTCCGTCAACGGGCATCAGGGACCATCAGCGAGGATCATCGATCGAGAAATCTCATTGTCCTTGGCGTTCTCGTTCACGCTCGAGATCGGCAACGACGCAGTAAAAATCGATTAATCGTCGCGACTTCAAGGAGACTAGGACGCGAGACGTAACTCGCGGAAAGTCCTTCGGATTTCGTATCGATCGATCAGAGATTCTGGGGAAATAGCGTGAAAACAGGAAAAAAAAGAATCACGTAATAGACAAGATTAGACTTAGGTTCCGACGCAGATTCAGCGACTGACTCATCACGGGTGTCGGCGTTATCTGTGAGAATCTGTTCTAGCGATTAACTCATGGAACACCTTTCTGCTCGGCTTATGGTGTTTATGCAAATGGCCGAAGCAGTCACGCAGCACTCGTACGATCTGTGAAAAATTGTATTCGTACGTCGATAATCAATTTTCCATGCGTGATCTGGTTTGTTGATTTTTATTAAAATTTTTTTTAAAATTTATTTTAAAAGATAATATTATATTATCGAATGTAGCTGGACCTCGCTGGTCTCGTGCTTTTCATTCAATTATTACATTCAAAATTGTGACAATTTAGTTTCTTATTACATTATTACACTGAAGATTGAACAATTTAATTTATCAGTATGTTGTTACACTGCCGATTGAATAATTTACCTTTTCAATTAATTATTACATTAAAAATATACCATTTTAGTTTTTCAATATATTATTACATTAAAAATTGAACATTTTAGTTTTTCAATATATTATTACACTGCCAATTGAATAATTTAGCTTTTCAATTAATTATTTCAGTAAAAATTGAACAGTTCAGTTTATCGTTACATTACTGCATCGAAACTTAAACAGTTTAGTTTTGCATGACACTATTAGATTAAATATTAAACGATTAAATTGTTTCAATACGCTATAACATTAGCATGTGACAAATGTAGTTTTCCATTATACTATTACGTTAAAAAATGAACAATTTTATTATTTGTAATATTTACAGTGTAAAATACAAATTTACTAAACATATAAAATACAGATATTATAAAATTGATTATGAACATTATTTTATCGTTTCCTGAAGTTATTCCGAATAAAAATATTTCGAATAAATTTGAATAAATAGACAAGCATCGCATAAACATTTTTTAACTACAAAACTACAAAATTTTGGTTAAGTATACAAATCGTCTTTACAATTGATTTTACCGATTTACATAGAATTATTAAATAATCTGCATTTGTGTGTTGCACAGTATACAGTCCTGCTATTGGCTGTCATTTTCGCTGTCAATTTTCTTCTCGTGCGTAAAATTATAAAATTCTTGCTATTAATTTATTCTCGTTATTTCAGTATAAAGTATAGTATGTAATATATAATAATAATATTAAATATGTCCGGTTTTAGTAGGATAAGAAAATGAAGTAACAGTGATTTGAGGAAGGGTTGAACCATCCCCAAAACCTCTAACACGATCTGCATCTTGCAAAATAGTCAAAAGTATTCCAATACTTCATAATTTTCACTCATCTTTGTATCTTATATTTAATAAAAAGATTTCAAAACATCATTAATTTTTCTGTCGGTTTCACGTACACGCAACGTTGTTAATCATTTTCAAAAAGCGCAAAAGTAAATCCTTCAACGATTACATTGACTTTTCCGAATACATTCTGCCAGTTAAAAACGAAACTGTGTCTTTTATGACTTCAGTGGTTAGATAATATATTTGCTCCTAATGAATTATAGATTTGTTAACTGCGAGCTCATTGAATGCCAAATGCGTAATCTTGGTTAATTCTAAGAAGCGTCTACGAAACTTCTTTGGTAGTGTTATTTTCATTTACACACATTTCTCAGCCGAATTGACATTTCCGCTGTGAAAAACATCGTCCGCCATACTTCGTAAGTATTCGTAAATTTATGAATATTTATTTATTCGATCAATAATTAATCTCTTTCACGGGTTCGTTATTAGGCGGATTACGAATTATTGTTACCGCCGAACCGAAGAAATCGCGAATTAATACAAACAATTGAGAAAGTTGTAGAACTCGAGGAACTCGATACATTTGCAAGTAGAATAAGCCAACCATAGTAGAGGAAAGCAGGCCATAATTAATGATTCACGGAGTCACGCCAGTTTTTCCCCTTGAAGAACGTAATAATTACTTACCGTGTGCACGACGATCAATTATCGTGTCTTCTCTCGAGTCATCGGCAGATTTTGCAGCGTGAGGCAATGCGTTGAACTTCAAACAGATTGGTATCTTTGTGTAACAATAGAGCAGAATGCAAAAGTACCACGAACAATCAACCTGTCGTCTTTCCAACTCGAAAGGCCGAACAATTGTCAACGGTTCATCGCACAATGACGCATAATAAATTTCGGACATTATACATTAACTACAATTAATCGCAAACGCATCCTCACTGTGTTGCAATGACCGTTCCTTTTTTTTTTCATGATTTCGTCCCACCGGCGTGCACCGTGTAATTTCGCTATTTGGTAACACGATCTACCAGCCTTCCTTGCACCTGTTACGTAACATTTGACTTTTCTTCTTTCTGTTTCGATTACGATACTCACGGTGGCATCTTCCATCCTCAGGCTCCATTGAACTCTGCGCTTTCGCGCACGCATTGCCCAGTTTACGACAATTAAATCGTTTCTCTGCTTATTAATCGATGCTGGTTAGCCAATTATCGTCTCCCGTTGTTATCACAACTAAACCAACAATTCCGTGCGTTTACAGTGTGCATGAGTGCGTCGAGTAATCGGAAATCATAATAAGGATCTTGTACATCTTTATTATTTACTTACGATCAGATAAATTATTAATTACCGGCTTGCTTCCCACGAAAGCGCGATTACAAAAATTCAAATTTGCAAACGAGCTTGTACTTCGATTGTAACGTAGATGTTTAATAACTTCGTTAGACAATATTGAATATTTATCAACTTCCATTTCGCGATTCCTTACGATCTCTCGGTAAGTTCTCGTTTAATCTCGGCATTGTAAAATACAATATACATCGTTACGATAATTAATTGGAATATTTTATGTACTTGTTAATTCCGGTTGTTAAATTCAAGGTAAATTGTATCTGTCCATTAATTTTATAAATTGGGATGTTCTATTTTAATATTCACTTTATGTCGATAACGAGTACGTACCGTAAATTGTGTGTCATAGGTTTGCTCAAACGACGACTCATTCATCTGGAGAACGATGATGCGACAGAAATTTGCATTTGAAGAATCTGCGGTCGTCCGTTGTGGATTACAGCTTGCAGTTGTCTGCCTAATGGCAGTTTTCTTTGGGAACGTGTTAGGAATTTCCAAAAACGCGAATCGGGTTCTCTGAAAACTTGCGGAAACGTCGGATGAAAGCGTTTGTTTGCGATACTCGTCCCACGATTAGTGCACGAAGCACTAATTTTACGAACACCGTTATTACGCGGAATTTCCCCGACGAATTTCTCAACGAAACGTTTCCATTATTCGCATTGTTATTTTCTCGAGTTTCACAGAAAGCATAGTGCAATTGAGAAACGTAATAAAACGTTAAACCACCCGACGAATTTGGATGTCAAGGCGGTGCTCACAGGGCGTGCGTACGCGGCGACCATCCCGAAACGCGTTACTACACTCTTCTGTTTGTGCTGTGTGTCTCTCTTTCATAATGACGCATTGCATTCGCATAATTTCAGGGTAACAATGCCAAGCTTTGCTATTAGTGTTAACAGAGGAAAGCCAATACGAAGGCTGGGAAAATTGCAGTTGGGGGTCGCCGCGGGACCCCGCCTTTGTTATAAAAGAACACGGGACCAACGTTAGACGGTCAGTGGTACTCGGCGGATAGATCAGAGAAAAATTAGTGCATTTTGCTCCAGGTACGGACGACGTAGTGTCACCTGATAGAGAATGGCTTACTTGAAACTTGTAAGTAGCGAAAACACGCTAATTTCTATCGCCGTCGCATTCCGTCACAGATCTCTCGTCTCAGTTTCGTGAAAATCTTTTTCTGTTCAGTGAGCCACTGAACTTTCGTAATTTTTTTATCCGAATTTTCAGTTCCCCATTGACAAACAAATAAACTGTTCATTTGGATTATTACAAAACTTTCTTTCAGTAACCTGGACCATACTCGTATCCTCACGCAATTCGATAACGAATTGATCAATTCGGTCAAATTTGACCAATTCGGTTAAATTTGTCCAAATCGGTTTTGTCAATTTGAACAATTCGGTTTTGTCTTATACTATTAGCATTAATATTGAATAATTCGATATTTCACTACATTGTTACACTGAAGATTGAACAATTTAATTATTTACTATATTGTTACATTGCTGACTGAGCAATTTAGCTTTTCATTTAATTATTACAATAAAAATTGAACAATTTAGTTTTTTATTACATTATTGCACTGAAGATTGAGCAATATAATTTTTCACAATATTGTTTCACTGCCGATTGAATAATTTAGCTTTTCAATTAATTATTACATAAAATATTGAACATTTTAGGTTTTCATAATATTATTACACCGAAGATTGAACAATTTAGCTTTTCGTTTAACTATTACAATAAAAATTGAACAATTTAGTTTATCGTTAGATTACTACACCGAAACTTATACAGTTTATTTTTGCATGATACTATTAGATTAAATATTAAACGATTAAATTGTTTCACTACACTATAACATTAACGTGTGACAAATTTAGTTTTCCATTGTACTATTACGTTAAAAAATGAACAATTTTATCATTCGCCATTTTCACAGTGTAAAACACAAAAGACTAATACCTTATAAAATACAAATACTATAAAATTGATTATGAACATTATTTTATCGTTTCCTGAGTTTATTTCGAATAAATTTTAATAAATAGACAAGTATCGCATAAACATTTTTTATAGTCCTATATCGTCTAACGTCATTAAAACAAAAACGTACAAAATATTGGTTAAGTACACAAATCATAGACAGATTTACATAGAATTATTAAATAATCCGCATTTGTGTGTTGCACAGTATACAGTCCTGCTGTTGGCTGTCATTTTCGCGGTAGCATCTGCGAAACCAGGATACCTGGGCGGATACGGCGGCTACGGTGGATACGGGTATCCTTACGCTTATGGCTATAGGTACCCGTTCTATGGAGGATATGGACACGGTTTCGGACACGGTTATGGTAAGAGAAAACTAATAGCAACGATTTCGAACGCGACACGACTGGCTTCGACGTCAATGAATATTTTGTATACTTCCCAAGATATAACTTACACGTTTCCACGTATAAAACGCATTTCTAAATGGTCGATTATTATAAATTCGTAATAATCATCCCCAACAAGTATGCTTAGGACCAACTAGATCTACATTCGCTGTAGCTTTTCATTGTTTGAAGGAAAAAACGATTGCGTTTGCTCCCTGGAAGAATAAAGTAGACAAAATGTTCACCGACGTTGTCCAATCAGTCGCTCACTGTAAACAAAAGATTCATCGACGTTAAATTGACAAGGTAATTTGCTTTTCCCTTTAGGTGGCTTCCACCATTACGGTTACGGTCCTGGATACGGCCACTACGGCTATTTGTAATCGCACAGGCCACCGTTTGGATTCTACTATATACGATTCGGAAAGGAGTGTCTTGTTTCACATGATCTTATAATACAGATTCTATTGTCGTAAACACACTTTACAACAGTTGAAACAGTGTTCCGCATCTCTGCCTTACGTAACTCGAGGGCAATCGGAAACAATACTTCTTCTACCCTCTGCATTTACACTATTGTCGAAACGACCAGTGAAGTAACCATAGCAATGCTAAAGCAACAATAAAAAAACGAAAAAAACTTTCAAATTAATCGACTCTGATGGGCTGTCTGCGTTCTTTCATGTCATAAATGTTGTACGAAACGACGGGGACAAATAAAACGTAGCTTTTAATGGAAGTATCGTGTATCGCGTATTTTATTAGCAACTTTGACCGACGTTCCGCGAATAACAAAGCTTGCCACCGGTGAATCTGAACCGTTGCGATGGTAAAGTTGACTGCACGCGACACAAATCACGTAAGTCTACAAAAATAGTTTGCAGATGTCACTAGACTTATGAAATCGAACGTTGCCGAACGAAGGGAGAGATTGTTGAGAAATCCTCATGCGAAAAGGGACCCTTTCGGACAATCCTCGTATCCCTTCAAAACTTTTGGCAATTTTCCACCATTCTAATTCCGTTGCAACTATTTATTACATCCGACAGTATTTTTTCTTGAGTCTTCAACATCTTCAAGTTAATCTGACCTGGCAAAGTTCGTTGCTTTTATTTGTCGCGACTCACCGTGTCAGTAGATAATGCACTTCGGGGTCAGACTTCGAAAGATGTTGCAGCTTCAGTGTCTGTGACCTCGTCCGCATCCGTGTAAAAGTCATTACCACGTAGGTGTCGCATCTGAATCCATCGGAATCGTTGATATCTCGTCCCGCGATCTTGCTCTCATGATTTCTAAATTCTCGGTTCTCTATCCTGCTGTGTCGTCTCGCATACGTATCAACCATTACTCATTATCCTTTCACATTAACGATATCGTTCTGTTTTGTAATCATTACCTCGTGTACAATGATACTCTTACATGTTACCTTAACGCGACTCGCTTCTGTTTCGAATAGAAATTTTCAATTATACATCCCGGCGATGTGTTGACACGCTCCATGCAACATTACGATTTTACACTAAAATTAAAGAGAATTGCACATACATCGTTACTTTTTTTTTTTTAATATCGACGCTAAATCTGCCGCGGCGAGTCAAACGACCATTTTAAAATTATTTATTTTACGATTGTAAAAGTTACAAAATCGATTCAACAAATTTCTTTATGCAATCGTGTAATAAAAATACCACAAAGTTCAAATAAATTTTGTAGTCTTTCAGCGTTAAAAATGAGATTAACATTAAAACTACTAATTTCTAATAACGAGATTCCGCAGATAAAAATGGATTACTTTTCAAAAATAATTAATAAATGTTCATGAATTATTTCATTAAAATTATTGTTTCAAATAAAACTCATAGTTCTTTATTGCTTTAAGTCATTTATAGGACATTCAGTTAATTTGGAAATGGTCTAAGTCAGTTCAAACGTTAAAAACAACATTTTCGTATGAAATTCACGTAAAATTTCATATTCATAATAAATTTCCATTAATCAAGACTAATAAAATTGTAAATTAAAATGTCGTATAATGTAAAAATATTTTTTAATTTATTCAAATGCAATTCATTAAATATCTCGAAACAAGAAATATATAACTTAGATCACTTTCATAATTATGGGCACATTTATACCTCAAATATAAATTTAAAATTCAAATAAAAACATTAACACTAGAACTCCCAAACCAGTCATTTTAACTGGCCCCTAGTTTTTTCTTCCGCAATTATTGAAGTTATAAAAATGTTTTCGTCAGTACTTCTTTAATGACGTATACCTTGCAATAAGTATTGTATGGAGTCTTAATATATGCAGTCTTGTTATTATTACAAACCAATGTATATCGTTGGATTTATTGTTCGGTAGTTCTAATGTTAAAATGCAATGAGTTTCACGAAATTAGGGATGCAACTGATTGAAGGTGCAAGAACATAATCAACCTTGTCAGTGTATTAACCTCTTGCCATATTATATGTATAACCTCTTTCTATATCACTACAGTTATTCTAACGTCTTCAACGACAAAAATGTTGCAGAAGAAACAAGAAAATTTACATTTCACGTACAGCTACATTTATTTCGATACTGAACTATTGAAGAAAACAGAATAACATTTATGTTTGTTAGACTTCGTTTAAAATCTTCGACACAAGTCTGCCTCGTCGCAATATGGCAAAAGGTTAATAACGCGAATCTTCTAATTTTTTAGCAACTCCTCCCTATTTGAATGTCTCAATTACTAATTTTCCAGAACATTCGGCTTACTTTTACGATTCGTCAGAAAGTAACTTAATAATTGGTCGAGCACCGTGTATAACTAACGAAGCCCTCGAATTACCATTTCTTGCTTCACGTTTTCAAACTTTGTCCATTCGATTACGTTTTCAGGCGAAGGCTAAAAATCGTTTCTTTATGGTGATTTCGAAGAATATTTTCGTAGGAGCGTTAATTTGCCTCTTGAGACGATGTACGTTTGCCTGTGTGTGTGCGTGTGCGTGTGTAATTACGAAGACGCGCGTTCGCGGTGTTAGTGGCGCATTAAAGCGTCGCGTGGAGCAAAGCATTAGTAAAATCATGCTGCCGTCCTTTTCCCGGCCAATTGGGCAATACCGCAAGCGGTGATCCGTATGTGCAGGTGCAGAGGTCAACCACGACTTTTCAGGTCGTCCAGACTTTTACTTAGCAACAGGTAAACCGCAATCGACCGCAACTGCGAGTTTAACAACCACCAGGCGCATGCCATTTCATCTTTAGCACATTTTTTTCCCCGCTCGAGCGAACCGTCTCTTCCAAATTTTAATATCATACTTTATATTTTACGATAGAGCCTCTCCGAAACATACACTTCAACTGCAATTCCGATAATTATTCATCGGTAACCTTTAAATCGTGGATTTTTATAATTTCACAATCTCGTAAAATAAACGTCTTAAACTGAAATACGAATTACAAAACGTCTTACAGCAAGATTCAAAACAACGCTAAGGTAACAAACATTCGTGTCAGCGTTTTTTAACATTTTTGTGATATAAATGATATAAATAGAACTGACAGATAGTTACTTTTACTAACTTGTTAATTCCATTTCCGCAAACGTCTACGCTTTGTCGAATCTTCTACATTTTTAATTTGTCTTTCGGTCTTTCGATTCTTCGTCTTGTTCAACACTAGAACTACCAGATGGGTCAATATAAATATGATTAACGTTCAAAATAAAAAATACTAATTCTATTTTATTTCTTGTTATTATTTATAAACAAAATTGGATTAATATGAAATATATTTTAAGTGATATTTGTTATTTCAAAATTGAAATTAAATGATATTTACAATTGACTAATTATGAAAGTGGTGTAAGTCCATTTGCAGCCTGGAAATATATATTATTTTAGTTAAATTCGCCTAAAAGAAATTTATATAATCAAATTACATATTGATAAATTAGTACAAACATTCCCAGACTTCACATAGTTAACCTATATTTTTTAATTGTCAGATCTGCTAACATTTAATTTTCTCGAAACAAAAGAAAATGGACTTGCACCACCTTCAAAATAAACGGTCCATATATATATTTAAATAAAATTTTTCATTAACATGAAGATTTTATGAAAATTGAAATGATGATTGTATGATTATAGACTAGGTAAGTGCTCGGCAGATCCAGTGTTAATATTGTTCAACGCAAGGGATTGTTAAAAATATGGGGAATTTAATGCAATTTTTGCTACAACATTTAAATTGTAGATAGTACCATTTTTTTAAAAAAGAATGCTGACAAAAATGTTAGACTTTGCTTTTTATATTTCGTTTTTTAAAATCGTAACACATCTTCGCATTATATAATTACCCGACGTCTGAATTTGCATAAAGATCTACGGCCTAGTCGTTTTTATTGTTTCTATCCCGCACTCCTTTAAATATGTGTTTACCGGAATAAAATATACTAAAAGATTTATTGCAACTATAAAGCAGATAGTTAATCGCAAACATCGCATGGTAAAGTTTTGCAATTTAATTTAAATGGACCCGGTAAAGAGGAGATAGAAATTAAAAATAGTCGGCTAACGATCTATTCCGGACGGTTCGTCCTTCGACCATTCGATCCTCATACTGAACATTCAAAAAAGTATTACATAATCTTGATCGTTCCCGAAGACGCGTGCCTAATCTTGTAGCATATCATATAATGTGTATATTGCGAAATCATCGATGTACATATACGCAGCTCGAAGCCTTGATAATACAAGACAGATTTACTAATGATACACTAATTCGTCGCAACCATAATTCCATGGTCGCCGTTTAATGCAAACGAGGACGTCGAACATGCCTGCCGATTCCCAATTTCGGAGATTCATAAATATTGTCATAATTCTCTCGAAAGTAATGCCTGCTAACGTTAATTGTCTTCTTCTCGCCGATACGGCTCCGCTTAACGAGCGAAGGTGGTTATCAATAAATATGTAGACGGACGAAAGCGCAATATTATATTAAACCTTCACATACTTTATTATTTGTCGTCCTTAATGCTTCTTATTCTCCGTGAATAATTCGCTTTTTCATCCTCGCTGAAAAAGAAAAGAAAGACGTACCCGAAGAATCTATGTAATTTATTTCTCATAACTATTAATCTAATGTGATTGAAAAATTGCATCATATTTTTCTCAGAGTATACCAGTTATAAATGTTCGTCGTACCGGCTAAACGTTTCGTTAATGGAAACGTTATTAGGTGATTATAGCGTAATGTAATAACAAAAGGATTGAAATTAGCATTAACCAATCCATGCGTTTTGAATTCCTCCGTTCGTTGCAGTGGATGTCTATTTTGCAGTGCAAGTAATCGCTTCTTCGTTCGAATGTGAACAAATTTTCAACGACGCCCTGTCGTTTGTTAACTATTTATCAATTTATTATTGTTTATATTAATCATCGTTTAACTCGACAACTCGTTAAGCAATCTCTGTTATTCGTATCAATAAATTATGTCCCGGATTTCTCTTTTCGACGTTCACGGTGCAAGAATAGATGTTTCAAAAATTCTACACCCATTTATAATACTAATAATTGTTAATAATAACTCGTCAACTCGACAACACTTAAACTATCAATTTATTCGATTGTTGAGATAAATTTCTAATTGGAAGAATCACAGAGAATAAGCAGACTAAAAGGAGTGAAACATTAGACTTAAATTGTCTGTTTCAGATTTTTCATAGTACGATTATTGAAATTGTAAAGATGTTTTCATGGGAAATATTTATACAAATATATTTAGTAGAGCACAAGTTGATATCACTAGATTTATGTGGTACGTCAACATTTTTAACACTTTCACTGCCGAACTAACAACCTCAAAAATTCCACAAAATCAAAGTAATTTATATAACGAAAAAACGACTGAAAATCTAGAACATATGACACAAAGTTATCCTTCAACCCTTTTGTTTTCTCAAGATATCAACTAAAGTAATTGCAACCAATATATTAACGTACAAATTTATTTTTAAATGTGGACATACAAGTCTGTCACCCATATGTGGGTGACACGGCAGTCAAAGTGTTAAGCAACGATTATTGAAATTGTAAAAATGTACCAAGTAAATAATTATTCGGTAAATTAATTTCGATGGGTTCATATTATTAACACTAGAATTACCAAACCAGTCATTTTGACTGATCCCTGATATTCTCTTTCGTAATTATTGAACTTATAAAAATGTTTTCATCAGAAATTTTAGGATGTACTTCTTTAATGACACACATGTTACAATAAGAATTGTATGAAATTTTAATAGATGCAGACTTATTATTATTACAAAGCAATGTTAAAAAATGTACGGTACTTCTAGTGTTAAAAAATGGCTAAAAATTTGAATATACATACTTTCGTCATTATTATAAAGTAACGTAAAATAATCACGTTTTGTGCTCCATGAATCAAATGTTACATGAACCGCGCATACTCTACAATGCAACGTACACCGATTACTTTTAAGGCTCGGTAGGTTTAGCGTTAAAGGCGATCGCAGGAAAAGCAGGAATAGTTCGACGGATTGTTACGTAACGAAATAACAGTTGCACAAATAGTTGAGGACGCTGTCTCAGAATTTACATCAGAAACCGTCTGTAAATCATACGCGACGTCCACGGAACACTACTTTCGATGAGAACGTGATAAGAGAAAGGGACCTCACCTATAAATCTGTCTGCGACGTTCTGTTCGGTTTTCGGGAGGAAAATACTTGAAAGTATCGGTCAGATCGTCCTCTCTAGTGATAGCCATGGCCTTCGGTGTAGCATTTTGGTTTGAACGATGGACCAGTTTCTGTGGGAACACCTCCGGCGTTATATCAACGGTATTAGCCGACGCAAGGAAAAGATCGAAGGTCGAACGATCCGTGATTCCGACTCTTTCCGCGGTGCTCGTGGCTGCCCTCTCATTCAAAGGAAAACTAAATACTAAGAGAAAGGTCAAACTCATGTGGAAAAGAACTTCATTCATTCGTTCAGGATGATGGAGGTCGCCGCAGTCGGTATCAGCTACATCCTGAAGAATAGTGTTACAATAGTCATTGAACAAACCGAAGTCGACATCCTCAATTCATTTCTATGTTTTACAATTCATTTAACACAATTTACCATCTTCGGTGTTCGTACTCCATACTATCGAATAAACTGACTTCTTACGGATACAGAGAAACACCTGTCGGGTTAAGTAATAATTCGATGATAGAATCAAATTATTATATTATCGTTCGCAGTATTTGTCACTCTTTCTAATTATATTTTTCATTCTTTCCATTCACGCCGCGTGGGGCGTATCCGACCCACACTTTTACAATTAAATAAGTATTAAAATATCTGCTGTTTCAGCAAAAGGTAATCGAAAATAAATGATCGCTGTGCCGTGTGGAGCGTGAACGCCCCGCGCTACAAGAAATGTCCATATTTGACTTTACAATAAATTTTTAAATAATTCTTCGCTTTTTAACACTAACCCTACCGAGCACTAAAATTGATGTATATTAACTCATATAGATGCCAAGATTTAATTTATTTGGATTACTTGCGACTTTTATTACAAAGTAGGATTGAACAAAGACATCTACCGAATCGATTCCTAAGAAGGCAATTTTATAACTTCGATAATTACAAAATAAAAATTATTGAAAGAGTCATTTGAACTTCTGTGGTAAGTTTAGTATTAGAACTGCAAGCGGCCTGGATGGAAAGTTTAACGTGGGTCGTATACGCCCTACGCGGCACGGAACGTGTTAATACTTATCGCAAATTATTTTTAATTACAATTAAATCGTTTAGTTGCGAAATTTGTGATTTCCTAAAGAGATCTAACAAAAGATGTTCTTCGTTTTGTTTCCCTTAAATATTATTGTCTTCCAAGTGGAATTATTTAAAGAAATAATCCGGAAAGATGATTATTCGGATGGTGTAGTGTGATCCGTAAGGACATGTATGTCGAAAGCCAGTTTGCACTACTTAAGAAGCCTTCCATCGCCTTGCGAATCTTCGTTTGCTTAATCGCAAGAATCTAGTTAGCGCCGTATGGTGTAATTGTGTAGAATGCAGACATTACAGTTCGTATGTTTGTCATTCGGGATGTTTACGAGGTAACATAATCGATCGCTATAATCGCAGTACTGCATTTAAAAATTCCGCAGATTGTACGCTAAACGTTCGACCGTCGAAATCTTATTTTACGCAGGATTTGACATTTTTAGTACCCACGCAGATTTCATCAAACTTTACCATAAATTTTCGATCAGAGTATTTTGTAATTCGGAATACAAATCGCATTATTATGACATATTTCCGATCATACGTGGCCAATGAATTCTTTCCTCATCCGCAGACTATTTATTTAAATGTTGCAACATTTACTTTCCAGGCTCTCGAGAATATTTTAATTCTATGTAAATGTTCTGCTTAATTTTGCTAGAGCGCAGGATAGAAATGTTTGGTAGACGAATAAGGAAGTTGTTAGGAGGATAATTGCAAAGTAAAGTGTAGACTTTGATAAAAATCTTTTGACGTGTAACTCATCGTTTTGCGGTTTCGATGAAAAGTGGCAAATGACTGGGAACATTTATTGATTAATTAGATAAATATGCGACGCAGAGAATTGAAAGGCGTCGATCCTTCTTATCGATCTTGAGTGGTCAAGGGTTGGTGGGATTGAAAAGGTTGAAAGCATGGTGCACGCAACCTTGATTCTAACATCGCGTATCTAATCGATTATTAAAGTCCAATTAAAACGTCACTTTCGAGTGGTGGTTGCCAATGGATTGGCCGAGTGTTCCCATATTCAGTCAAGGTCTCGTTGAAGGGAATCTTTCACGTATAGTGGTTTACGGCCGGTCATTATGGGAAATGAAGAGGGATGGTTTTAAATCAACGATTGCTCAAGAGAAATGGGATGGCCCATTTTAAGTGCCAATTCCATTTAGCAATACCGAGCCTCTGTGTACACACGGTAACGAAAGTATGCTCCTAAGACACTGCTAAGACATTTCACATTACAATCTTTAGACCTTCGTGATAAATACAATTACAGATTGCAATGTATCTGTGGTATTTGAAAAACAAATAGACATTATTAGAGAAATATTAATAGAATTATTTAACTTTCAAGATCAGAATCAGTTCCGATTTCTAAACCTACCGAGCATTAAAATTGTTTACATTGTCTTATAAAAATGACAAATTATAAATTATTTAAAATTTATACGATTTTTATTACAATATATGATTGTGTAAAGAGATGTATTGAATTGGTTCTTGTGAAGGCAATTTTATGATTTTAGTAATAGTGAAATAGAAAATCTAAAAAAGGTCATTTGACCCACTGTGGTAGGTCTAGCGTTAAGAACGTGAAATTTCACATGAAATTGCAGAAACATCTATTTTTTAATTTTACTTTCTCCAATTTACTTTATTCTATACTTTCAAGCCGAATAACATTACATAAATTAATTATTGCAACCATGTTCGAGCCGGCGCTGCACTGTCGGAGAATGTGAAAATTTCACATGGAAGTTGCACAAACGCCCACAATCTAGTTGCAATTATTAAAATAATCAAAGACGAGAACGAATTTTGCTAATTAAATTGTTGTTCGATTTCGTGATATTATGTGAATATGCGCGGCACTGAAAGTTACTCTAAACGTCTTTGTTAAAGTATCTCACAATGACGACACCGATCACAGATGCAGTATCAGGCAATGCTAGATCACCGGGAATGATGAACTCGCATAACTCACGTTCGCAATTACCGCGGTCGATCGTCGAGCATCATTGTGTCTCACCGGTTTTTCACCTTATGGGAATCGTGCATGGAATTAGCCTATCTCCTCCGTTTGTCGTCAGATGCTGCCGATATCTTGAAACAATAAAATATATTCACGGTTATGTCATACGAATTCTAAACGGAAAAGCCGAGCGCAGTTTGTTCATTTCTGTCGACATGCTTCGAGAAATTTTCTCACGTGCTCGCAACTGACGTAAAGCAGAATATGCCTTCATACTTCAAAGGAATCCTACTTTCCGACTCTTTCGTTATTATTTTCAAAGCACTACACGAGCCCGGTTGGCCGGAACGATTACTCAAAGCGCAAACAGAAATCTGCTAACCTGGATTATCTAAATTTAATATGCAAATGTTTTCAGCTAAATGATAATTAGTCAGCTGCACCGATTAGTATTCTCAACATTAGTTTGCTCGATCTTAGGTTTGCGTTAAAATGGCCAGTTCGAATATTTTCAATATTTTCATATTTTCATATTTTCAATATTTTCATATTTTCAATATTCTCAATATTCTCAATATTCTCAATATTCTCAGTATTCTCAATATTCACAATATTCTCAATATTCTCAATATTCTCAATATTCTTAATATTCTCAATATTTTCATATATTTTATATTCCTTTAGGAGTCATTATCCCACAAATTTATATATTTGAGCAGATATCACAAAAATGGCTAAAAATTATAACACATACATTTTTCTTATTTTCGTAAAGTAATTTTAAATATTTACTTTCACTTCGAGTACATATTGCTAACAAAAATGGCTACAAATTTTTATCGATACAATTTATGTTATTTTCATAAAGTAATGTTAAGTAATTACTTCCGTTTCGAGTGCATATTGCTAACAAAAGTGGCTAAAAATTTGTATAGATACAATTTATATTATTTTCATAAAGTAATGTTAAATATACTTGCTGTCACTGCTTCTGTAAATCCAGTGTTTCTCAACTTCAATCAAATGAATTTTAAAGCTGGACACACTTCTTAATACTGCACGAGTTATTTATTATTCTGTAAATTCGTTAGTTAGCAGGAACAGACGAAGTGTTTGCATTAAGCATTTCAGAAGTCGATGTTGTCCTTTGTCGTATTCGCCTTCGAATAATTTACGATACCCCGTAACGTCCGTTGACCGCAGAGTGTCGCAACGTAATTAAGTTTTCACATTTACCGGCGTTCCAGCTTTACAAAAATTGCTCACGGTCGTTCTAATTCGCGTGTAAATCGGCGTAATATCGCGTAGGCTGCACGAAGACAAGTATCGACGCTGTCGTATCGATTTATGACCGCGTAATTACGGTATCGCTCCTGTGCTTCTATCGCACGGCAAACAGTGTTTCCCTTCTTCGTCTAGGCGAGCTTGATTATCCTCAATTATCTGCAAAGCATGTTTGCGGAGAAGCGATAAATAATTGCACGAAAAAAGCTTTCACAGACGATGGAACAACGGTGAACGCAAGAAGTGCGAAGAACGAAGCTCCCCGGTGTCAAACGCCTAGCGTAACTTAATTATGGTTCTGTTACGCGGCGTTTACGAGATTGTGTTTTATGCGATTAGAAAATATTACGTGTCTACTTTCTATTCAGACATAGGCTAGGATTTTCGCCAGTTTTCGTGTAAAATGACATAAGAACGTGGTTCAGACCGATATCGTAATAAGATTGATGGATCCTCGATCGGTGCTTGGAGCAAAAGATTAGATTAATCGTAGATCGAAGCGGCTCTTGACATTTGATCGGTGTTTTACATGAGAACATGGTCACTTTGCGACGAGTGCTTTGAAGACCTATATACTTCCTTCGATATAGGCAATTGTTTATCGTACTTGCGGATATCTGCGATAGAGGGCTTTCGTAATTAACCTCTTAGATATGCTAAATGATACAGCACTGCAATGTGTGACGGATAATGCTGTTCTCTACACAAGTACATTGAAATGAAGTATTTGATCCTAAAATTATAATTTTTCTTAAGGATATGATACACAAAGATATGAGAGAGATGGCATCCGCGAAAGCTGCTATAGTGGCGCGTTGTACAAGAAGATGACATCCGCAAAAGCCACAAAGCCAAAAAAAAAAATTGTCATCTTATAAAGTGTATTCCCACCTTAAGTTGCACCTGATTCGATCCTCGTCGCTCAATTGCCCCAGCAGCAATCAGCGAATGTCACCAGGTGCCAGCGAGTGCCAGGTAATCTCGGTGTTCCCGAAAGCCAGCCGCCATCTCGATTACGATAATGTACCCGATCGGTGAGACGACCTCCATCGATCAGGCTAACGTATTCAATGGACAAGCTCACCGCAAAATCCAATCGAGCATCTCGCGGTATCGCTTCGAAGCATTCACTTAAAGCCTCGGCGAAACTCATCATCGATAAATTTCACCTGTATGCCGGGTGTCGTAAACATACCGTGTCGTTGACTTCGTCCACCTGGGCCAAGCCTGTCCTTCGACCACGATTCCCTGTCGCGTTACCTCAGCCGGTGCTCGAAACGATGACGCCCTTGACGTTAATGACACCCCTCGGATCAAAGGCGGCTGGGTTAGGCGAGCAAATCGGCCGTAGTCCTGCTCATCCTCGAGTTCCTCGAAAGCGGCGGTCGAAGGAAAAACGTCCTTCGATCTCGGCACCTTGCGTTAGGTCACCTAACTTGGGTGTCATCCGACGCCGCGCACATGTCGGACCTTTTCAGAGGCCAGCTCCGTCCTTCTCCTATACTTCGCTCTCGCTTTCTTTTCCTTCGCCGCCGGTCTCTCCCTCTCTCTCTCTCTCTCTCTCTCTCACTTTCCCGGCTGTTTCTCCTCGCTGTCACCTCGGTCTTTCTCTTTCTCTAGCTCCCACCCTCTAGCATTTCACTCCCCCTCACTGCCGGACGCGTCCTATCCTCTCCTCGCGAAAGAGTTACAGCATCCTCCCGTGGACGTCGGTTCGCGATAATCGCATGGACCGAACGTTCCGGCTCCCCACCAGCCAATCGGGTGAATCCTATAAATGCTCTCCACGTTCCTCGAGACGAAGAAGTCATCTCTCCCGGGACCGATCAGCTCCCGCGAGAGACAAACATACATGTCCGTCCCGAAGTGTCCTTTCCACGGACGGTGAACGGTTTTTTGGTTGTCTCGCGAACTAGACCGCGATACGATACCATGGTAAGTAAGTGCGAAGAGGAACAAGTGACAAGTGCCGGGTTCACGGGGGTTGGTCGTCGAAGCGATGGGGATTGGACCTCGCCGATACTGTAGATCTTGTGAGGATAGGATCGGATAGTTGACAGGATCCTGGTGATGACAAGTGTTGCTTCGAGCTGCGTTGTGAACTCTTCTTGCCGAAGGGTGCAGCAGAGTCTCGACGTGCATCCCCGATGTTGATCGGGAAGTATTGTGCTTCGGACGCTTATTGCCGCGCGATCTACTTTCCTGTTTCTGTTACTGGGCCTCCTCCGTTCTATCGGTCTCGCAAAGCTCTCCCTTTCGTTCGAATGTTACCAGGTTCCCTTTTGACACGTTCAAGTTACGCGATGAAGCGAGAAAGTTCAGATGTAGTTCGTTGCAGTGAATGGTCTTTCAACATTCTTGCATCGGTTCGATTATGATCGACTCTGGCACGTTCGATGCGCGATCATTAAATCTACATGTCTGCTCGAACGAAGACATGCAGCAAACAGCATAACGCTCGGCCGATACTCAGATTATCATCGACATTTTGCAGTGATCAAATTGTTAGAAATCGATTTTTAAGTGACAGTCGTAATATCGTCGTATAGTGACTCTGACTATTTTACCGATCGCATATTTTAATAGTAAAGTGTGCATGTAATAATTGCGATGGAACGAAGACTGTCTTCCTGTGTCTTTTTTCTTCCTCTTGGTAATTGTGAATAAGTCGATGCTGGTTTAATGTCGTACAGATGCTGTTAGGTAAACTATAATTTTGATCGTAACGGTCGGCGAATCTCTTTCAACCCTGTGATCGACAGTGAGTGACATCTGTCGTTCGTTATGTCTTTCTCAATGAAACTGTTATCACTTCTTTTAACTTAAATGTTATCATTTCAAAGATCTCTTTGGATGAAGATTTCGCAAAAATTTCTAAATTAAATGTTTTATAAAGAGATAACAATATTCGGTATTGTTATAAATTATTTGTTACGAGGGAAAGCAATTGTTAAGCAGATTTTTGATTTTATTGATTCTTTCTGTGTACGATTACGTAATTTGTAAATTGTGAATTAGTTAAGGCGTGTTCGTTAGGGCAAGTCGGGTACGAGAAAGACATTCCACCGTTGATTTTTTGAGTTCACGTGCCACCATTACTTTCGTATCTGCAAAACAGTATTTCTACCGGTGAGTTTGCCACTTGGTATTTACACGTACGGCGTCCGAAGCCACTCGACGGAATTAATAGCGAGACGCAAGCGACAGCCAGCTGTTATCGCGCCAAATGTCAGAGGTTATTATTGTTCCTTAACTTGAAGCCCATCCTACTTGAGACCCTCCGTTTCGACTCGTTATCGTGTTCATTGAATACTCTCTGCAATACTTTGTCGCTGCAATTTTTGCTTTCGGAACAAGAGATTGAAAAATAATTTTCGTAAATTACTTCGTGAAAATCGAAGTAAGAAATTTTGTGACTATCTGCAAAACTTTCTCGTGAAAAACATAAAGTAGAGACGTCATTTATGAATGTATAAATTTTCAAACTCCCACATTCATGAATGAACAAAAAATATCAATACTTGCATCAGTACATTTTTAGCTTCCAGATCAAGGAGGTGAAAAATAATTTTCATAAAGTCACACGTTCATAAATTACTTCGTAAAAATCAAAATAACAAATTTTGTGTCAACGTGCTAAATTTTCTTACAAAAAACATAAAGTAGAAACGTCGTTTATTAATGTAAAAATTTTCAAACTCCCACATTCATGAATGCACAAAAATATCAGTAATTGCGTCAGTACGTTTTGTGTCCTGTCAAAACAACTATTTTACATTATTTTATAGAAAATAACGAGAGTGTGTCTGTTAACATTTTTAGCCAAATAGATTGTAGTATATGTCCAGTGAAATGAATTTATTAACTAATTCCTAATGAATGCATTTTCACAATTTCTTTAACGATGCATTTGTTGCCACAAGTAGATGACACTTGAAATTTTCACACCTCTGAAATGAGAATTGTCGTCTCAGGAATTTCAGATATTTGTTCAAATACTGACCCTAAAAATTTTCAAATTTCCAGTTGCTATGAATGCTTAAAGAGTACCGATAAATTAGCGATTCTAGTGCAATGCACATTTCGTTATCACAGGTGGACGACGTTCGAAAAATGTAGATTGCCATCTGGAGAATTCGAGATATTCGTTCGAGACATCGTGTGAACATACTTCCTTAATCAGAGTTCGCGCTTCCAGGCATTGTGTTACATACCCGCGACTGGTGTTATTACTTAAATTGATTTTAATAGTAGCCGCACAGGATTGTGCATCTTCGTGGCACGCTTGCCCAAAGGTATCTTTATGATCACGTAACGTAGAAACTTTTTGCTCGCGAAAGGTCAGCCTGGCGATCCGTCCGTAAAAATTGCCTGCAATCGAAATATTCGATTCGTGCATCATTAGAAATTTCAACAAGACGATGTCGCAACTTCTCTTGACCAGTTTCAAGTAGGTTCACAGAGGATTCGAATTCTTTGTCGCGTAATTACGTACATACCCTTCGGTGACGTTAAAAAGTTCGCTTCTGGGCATTCGTGTTCGAAACGTGACACTTCTTTCGGAATAGCAGCATACAATAATCTTTTACAGCTTCAGAATATCTGTCAGAAGAATTCAAATTTAGAAAGTTAAAGAAAACGTCAATTTCTTCGGTAAAGCTTGCAGCAATTGTTAATTGTAATTTATAATTATCCAAGCGGTTTTAATTGGCTACGAATGCACAAAGTTCGTGGTTCATTAATCACTGCATGTAATTCTCAGTTACGTGCAATTTATTACCTTCTCGTTCCAAACGACCACAGTTCACAATTCAATCTTGAGAATAGTAAAAACGTGACTGTAGAAATTGCGAAATTTTTAGAATCACGGTGTTGCTCCATTTTGATGATTCCATACTCCGATGACTAAATTTGTCGTTTCTGCAGACCTCAATTACGATGGTTTACAAGGGGAACGCTATTAGGTATAGTCGCTCACGTTTTCCGTTACAATTGAAGTTCACTTACATTCTGAAAGACTTAATAGCACCTGTACGAGTTCATCGTTTAAATGATCTTACGATGTAATGCATGTAATCAGAAGCCGAGCATGGGAGTCCCTTGTTCGAGGTAATCGGGGTAAAAGATCAATAGCGAGCTCTCAATTGAATTACCGTATATTTTCCCTATCGATACCACCCTTTAAACGAAGCACCACAGAATCGATCTTCAGCGTCAATTATTCGATAATTTAAAGATTTAATTGTCTTTCTTCTATATCTCATTAACTTTATAAAATCTACCGTCTGACAAATCCTAAATCACAAATTCAGAGATTCGTAAAAGGAAATAGCTACAGCTTTTACACGCATTGCAAAATTAATTTAAAAAATAAAAAATTGCATACTATTAATTTTAATCTTAGAAAGGGAAATGCGAATAGCGATAGTATCAAATTTACAAATTAATATGTTATAAAGAATTCATATAATATTAAGAAATATTCGCACTATTTCAATTCGATTGAAACAGAAAAGCACAAATGGGCTAAGCGAATCTTTTGCTTATGGACAGTTGCATTATTTCCGTTTAAAGGTAAATAAAATGTGACGCGAAATTTAAGCAAAATGGCGCCGCACTCAACGCGTTAGAGTACGGATGAACGTCCGTATTGAATCAAAATGAATAGGGTTTCAGTTTTATTTTGTTCTCTTTAAATAGGCTAAAAAAATTATTTGTATTTTCTCTACGAAAACAGGGACTAGCAGAAAAATTCGTCGTCCATTTCTAACATTCTAATCGCTTACAGAAAGAATCTGGCACGCTTCGGGTCCACGTTTCGCGTCCGCGTCGATGCGGTAAGTGTCGCCGAGAACTCGAATCGACATCTCGCGTAATAGCCAGCGAAAACATTAATAGGATAATAAACTAAGAAACCAGTGACGCGGAGGAATGTAACATAAGCCTCGAATTCACTTTTACCCGTGCGTTACATAGCGCCGCGACGTTCGTTAATCGCCATTAACGCTCCTATGGTTCCTCGATTCTTTCGCAAGAACAGTAAAATCATGAAACAATCGGTAACCCTCTGTTAACCGCACGCTGAGACAGGCCGACGATTCGCGTCATTAATGACGTACAAAAATCCCTGTCGATTATCGAAGGACCGAGGCGTTTCGAAAGTCGCGGGTCGGATTGGCAATCGATCGATCGGCAACGGCGAAATGATGAATTAATCGATCGTCCTAGCCGCGAAAGATTGAACGCGCCATTAAAGAACAACCGATTCGGTAACCGTTTCCTTCCAATCGTTCTCGATTTTTAACCCGTTCGCATCGTCACGATCTTGTCCGCGTCTTTGGTAACTAATCTGTCGCCGCTGACATTTATGACCGATGATGAACAATGGCCGGTTCGAAGTAATCAGGTGAACTTTCAGCGAATTGACATTTGCCGGCAAATGAACGAAGATTCGAATAAGACTTCTCGCTCTTTCTTCATTTTTTCTCTTTTCCATCCTGTTTATTTTTTTTCTATTCTTCGCTGGGAACCGTTCGAGGCGTTTATCGAGGCGAATCAGATTGCTAGGGTCGTCCCGTGACATTCGTCACTGAGAAAGCCTTCTTCCAGTGCTGCGACTCGATGCGGACCAACCGGAGTGTCTTGCCTAGCATCTGTTAATTGTAGTCATCAGGGATGCTTACTTAGCACAATGTTCCGCGGGGACTTTCGATCGTCAGATTCCAACGGAGATTTCGCGTTTCATGGCATCCGGA
>CM052091.1:9558073-9589531 GCA_028453745.1 Agapostemon virescens | reverse complement strand
GTTAATTGTGAATTCGTTACGACATTTATTCATGTAAATGTAATTTTCTGGAAACCGCGTCTTATGGAACGGCTCAAGGCTCCAGTTCATCAGCGAGCACACGGGATCATTAGGCTCATATTTCCATAAATTCATTTTACACGGCACTCAATCTAACCCGACATCTTGCGTCATTTGCGGATTAACTATTTCGAGATTGACGGGACAATACGTTGTCGGTTGACTTTTACCAACAATACCGAGATATTTGCTCCCAAATACAAGCGTTCGTCTGCGGTTCTGTCTGCCTGGCTTCTCGTCAATACTGACAACAGTTAGGAAACGAAATCCCATTGTACGGGACTAATGGATGTTCGTGTTCCATTATTAGGTCTGTTAAGGAATGCACGTTCTCGGATCTCTCACATTTAATAACTATCCTTGATGAATTTAGATTGATTAAACTCTACTCTTCCTTGACAGTGCCTCGCCTCCAGCTGTTATTGCTGCTCGATACTGGTTAGAGAATTCCTTCTTAAACTATTTTCATTTTGCTCTCTCGCAATGTATAATTAATACAAACAGATCGCAGATATTCGGACAAATTTATATTTCAGAATTGCATAGATTGATTATAGACATTTTTATATTGCATTCGAGTTTACGAAGGCAGCGATTTAATAGACAAGAATAATTTATGTGAAATATATGTATGGCTACATCGTTTTTTAACACGTTGAATGTCGAGCACATTTTGTGTGCTCCACACAAGTTTCATTTGTTTCATTTATAGAAATGATCAGCGTAATTAATGAAAATTTTTGATTACTGAATAATGAAATTCTCACCTCATACTATAATCTGGTTAATTTGGACAGTAATAAATTAATGTTTCATGCGATTAATTTATTTATAATCATTCTTAAACGACGCAATGGTACCGGTCACCGGTGACCACATTCAAAGTATTAATTATTCAAATTAATAGAAGAAAAACACATATATATTTCATTTTTCTTTTGTACCATTGAGCTTGTACGAAAAGCTTCGTAGAAAAATAAGTTACACTTTTGAATAGTCTCTAGTACCGTTCGTTGACATCGTTGATTTTGTGTCAATAGAAAGGTAATGTTAAATTAACTTTACAGTCTTCGCAGTCACCTCGTTATTTTGGCGAAGCCCTCGGTAATCCGAGATCGAGATTGTTTTTTCCGAAATGAAAATAGTGTCGGGAGGGCAGGGAGCAGACGACGAAGGTCAATGATAGTTCATCACCGATGGGGCAATTGACATCCGCCGCAAACAACTTTCAGTTTCTGCGAGTCTTCTCGTTTCGTCTCTGTGCTACTCTACTGTCTCGCTCTTTTATACCCGGCTACGGTGTTTCTCTAAGGTTTAATGGCTTCGTATATTCACTTGTCCGTATTCCCTCGTATGCCGTAATACAGCCTTGATGAGAAGGATATACGTCTAGCGTCTGAATTCCGCGCGTGCTTTTCTTCGAGCATCAGCTCAGAGGTTTCAATTAAATGTGCGGCCAGTGGACATTTCGTTTTGTTCCACAAACCGTAACGAAAGCCCCAGTTTATCTTCGCAAGTATTCCAAAAATAATGTTTAACATCTCTATTTTGTTTAGCGATTCTCGAAATGTATCTCTGGTGGCGCTAGTTTCAACACTAAATCCACCTCAGTGGGTCAAACGACCTTTTTTAGATTTTCTATTTTACTATTATTGAAGATATAAAATTGTCTTATATTGTGATAAACATTGCAGAAATTCTAAACAAATTATCAATTTTCAATTTTATTTTAGAATATAAAATATAAGTTTATTTTAGAATATAAAATACAATTTTATTTTAGAATATAAAACATAATTTTATTTTAGGATATAAAATATAATTTTATTTTATTTTCAAATCGTCGAGTTTAGTTTTTGGTAGATTCAACGTTGAACACGTTATTTTAATTACCCTGCATCTTCATCGTACATGTTTTAGAAATGCTTGCTGATTAATGATCGAACAACGAACCGTTCTGACAATTTTATCATTGATAATGTTTAGAACTATTCTCTGCTTTATTTATCAATTTAGCTGTAGCTCTAGACATGTTAATTTAGTTGCTCCACATCGTCGTCATGCATATTTCAGAAATGCTTGTTAATTAATGCTCAGGCAACGGACCACTCTAACAATTTTATAAGTGACAATGTTTAAATATGTTCACTGCTTTACTTACCAAATCTATAGTGTCTCTGTGGATCTTCGCGTAGCAGCTGTTAATTTAATTCCATAGCTAGAAACCCATTAATTGATTGACGTTTTTGATCATCTGCGTCAAAATAGACCCCGGCTCCATCGTTGGTAGTTCAATGAGCTCTGATGCTTCCGACCACTTCTCGATTTCGATAATTTACAACAGATCTTACTTCTCGAAATGATAAACGATTTCTTTAAATTTTTACACGCCGAGAAGGTCGAAGAACAAGAAATTCTTTGATTTAGCTGATTCATGTCATAGAAATTTATTTTCAATCAAGAATTTGATCGCTGAATGTTAAATTGAAGGCGAGAATTATTATATTTTTGACCAAGCATATTTCTTGAATTTATAATGTCCTCTCGTGCAAGAAAGTCTTCGAAATTCTTTTCCTCCACTCCGAAAATTTCTCCGTCTTCGATTCTCTGCTCTAGAGACAATGTGTTTCGTCGACTTTCATTTGCATTAAATTTCAATATGCTTTCTAATTACTGTTCCGTGTCATTAGTATCCGACAGCTCGTGCAATAAATCAATGACAGAATAGAAAACAATGGAAGATAAAATGGCACCGTAATATATAATTTTATGATTGTAAGTTTGCCATTATTACTCAGTTTCCATGCCTTGATCGTGTAAAAATCAAAAGATTCGTATCTTTCACGGTAAAAGACTTCAAGATCGTCGATATAAGTGATAAAATATTTTTGTATCGTATCTCCCTCCAGAACCCATCTTTTATTTTGTCTGTAAACTATCCATTTTATTAGCCATTCGTCCCGTGCCATTTCGTCGCGTCAAGTACTATCATCGACAGAACACCGATAAAGTTGGATTATGTTCTTTCGAAGTTGCCACTTATCGAAATATCGCATGACAGCATGAACGGTTTTGCAACGCGAGCGTAAATCATCCTACAGATCTGCTAACCGACGTAGAAACGTCTCTCGTCGTACCATTAATCGTGACTTCGCACTCGCCGATTCGCAAAACTCGCAAAACTTTCGACAGGCCAAGAAATGCTAAATTGAAAGCCCTATTACATACTGTAGATCGGTCGTTTCATGGAAATGACGCGATGATCGCTTAGTCGATCCGCCAGCTCATTAGGAATCGTTTCTGCACCAAATGGACCCCGAGTCATTTCGATTGCATCACGTTACACCGTGTCCTTACCAAATTGACCATTAAATCTCAAGATGATCCGTAAGCCTTTCATTCAAGAATGATGGATGCTCGAGTATACTTTTCATCGCGCCACCTGATTGTCTTTAACTTATTGCCGTGTGTCCACTTTCGACCAGATCGTAACATCTTTTACGTAATATTTATTATGTCCGTCGAACCTCAACCTTTCCCCGAAAAGGATTCTTCGTGAATTTTTATCAATCTTCCATTTATAGACAACGCGCGTGCATTTTGATTCGTTCCATTGCGTCACCGAAAACTTCATTGAAATCGTTACTAAATTCGTGATACGTAAGCAAAATCTATTAACGTCCGACGCTCTTACATTTTAAATTTATAGAACTTTCTAAAATCTTGCTGTGAATTACGGAAAGATATAAATAGTTGCATATCGTCGTATTATCTCACAGAAGATAGAATTCCAATTTTTATAAACACAATTTCATTATGGATTAAGTTGATAGATTTCGTTCATCGTATACCTAGTTCTTTGAAAATATTGGGTTGTCCGGAAAATTCGTGCCCATTTATTTTTATTCTCAATAAATTTTTACGAAAACTTTCCGGATAACCAAATATTTAATTTCAAACAGAAATTAGTAACAAAATCTTTTCCAAAGTTTAACTATCGATCGAATTTAGAACAACAAGGTCTAGATATAGAACAGTTTCCTTCGTCGATCCGACTTGCTGAAATTACCCGTGTACGTACACATCTTAATAACGTGTACATCATTTACTGATCAGAGTTGTTGGAGCTATTGACATCTGTGTTGACTACTAACCATCACTCACCGCAGTCTTTAATAACCCGGTACCATTAAACGCGCGACCGTCTCAGTCTTCGACATAACCTCGCAGCATTACGAGACCCACATTTCCAACAAACACGCGGGATTTACAGTAAAACAAATATCTTGAAATACCAGTTAGCGACAAAAAATTCAATTAAAAGCATCGACCTCTCGATCATGTTCCTACGGATCTTTTAATAGCGCGTTAAGAAGATAGCCGTTATTTTTACGCGTGTCCATCAATAGAGCCTCGCGTAGGCTGACTGTCCCTGAATATCATTTGCATCTTCGTAAAAGCTATCGCAACGGAACGACCGGTCAGCGGTTTTTGCCGTGCCGATCAAACAGAGCCGATCTTTGTCATGCTAATTAAGAGAAGCGATTTTTCATCGGAAAG
Source organism: Agapostemon virescens (assembly GCA_028453745.1). Classification (NCBI taxonomy): domain Eukaryota; kingdom Metazoa; phylum Arthropoda; class Insecta; order Hymenoptera; family Halictidae; genus Agapostemon; species Agapostemon virescens. The sequence continues at coordinate 9,584,911 of CM052091.1, read as the reverse complement.
CGACAATGATCCTTCTTTTTTCGCCGGCATTCTTCCTCCTGGTCTCGCACAATGGTTACACGTTATATTACGCGGGTGAGCTGCTCGGTACACGAACAAAGTATTTCGACGAAGACTTTCTCCTATGTAGTGCTTCTTTTCGCGATCTGTGACAGAAGCCTGACTCGCTTAATTCGACAGCACACCTCACGAGAAATTTTCAGCTGCGCAGAACCACCGGCCTTTCATCATTCTCGAAAACTGTCCCATTATTCCAGCACGATTTTCTAAGGCACGAGCATTTAAACACGACAGAAGAGAATGCGAACGACTCTGTAGACGTTACTGGACGTGTATAGAAACTCGCGGTAACGTTCGAACACTTTTAGAAAGACGATAACTTTGTTAACACTTTACCGATTGTTTCGGAATTTTTTAAGACTCACCGTCCATGAGTGAAAACTTTTCAATCAAGGCATCTTCAGTAATATTAGTTAATAATTTTGTTAGAAGCTATAATGTAAAAGTAGTTTTTTAAGCTTCATTCTGTTAAGTGCAATTATTGAAAGTTCTATTAATACGTTGAATGCCACGGGGGTCACCGGTGACCGGCATCGTTACATCGTTTAAGAACGGTTATCAATAAATTAACAGCATTGAACATTAACGCAGTACTGCCAAAATTAACCAGATTATAGTACGAGGTGAAAACTTTAGTTTTTAGTAACTAACAATTTTGTTCAATAACGCTGATCATTTCTATAAATGAAATAAATGAAACTTGTTCGAAGTATGCAAAATTCGCGTGTCATTCAACGTGTTAACACTTTGTTATATAGATTATATAGAAAATGCAAGAAGGTAGGGCGAGCACTTTACGACATACATTTTATTTTTCCCTTTTTTATTTCAGTCAATATCTCATTTCGATATTTTAGAAATTTTGTGGCTGCTAGTTTGGCAGTCAAAGTGTTAATAGGCTTCCGGTCGGTAGAGTCTTAACGTAGTACTGTTTGGATTTCTTTTTGAGAAGTTAGAACAGTAAGAAAAGAAAAATTCGTAGGAACTACACTTTGTCGAAATCGTAGAATAAACAGTGATTGTAGTTTTCACTCGGTATGTTTAACGAGCTTTCAGTTTGTGGAACACTGCAAAACTGCAGAATCATTTGTTCTATCCGATTCGTTGAAAACTGTCCAGTATGTCAATGTCTTCTTTCTTTCACTCGTTCCCAGACTTGATATTTGTGAAACACCACGAAGGTGCAGAATCATTTGTTTTAACTAATTCTGTCAAAACAATCGAGCGATTATGTATGTTCTCTCGTGTAGCTTTTATTTTGAGATAAAAGGATAATTGAGGTTAGATTGCAAAATTTTTTATGGAAATCAAAATTGCTGCGTTAATTGCAATATGACTTGCACAAAAATGTGTCTCTTCCTTTAACAATTCTAGAAGGGTGAAAATGCTACAATGCTGTTTTCATATTTCCTAAATATATTTACCGTTGCTTCTTACATTTTTCCATTTTTGTCATAAATGCACAAAATCTGCAGTCTAATAACTGCACAGTTATACGAAGAAAAAATTTAAATCAAATTGAGAAAGGTTCATATAAAATGCATTTTCTCTGCGACCACACCTACGTTGATTGCAAAAAGAATGAATCCATAGCATTTAAAGAAAACGTTTGAGAAATCGGAAAGTACAGTTGTATTTTTTAACATATTAAAATAATTAAGAATATAATTAACAATTGCCCAACTAACGACCTCAAAAATTCCACAAAATCAAAGTAATTTATTTAACGAAGCAACAATTGGAAACTTAAAATGTATGACACAATGTTATCCTTCAATCTTCTGCTATTTTCCAGATCTGAACTAAATTTAGTGCAACGAATATATTAATGTACAAATTTATTTTTAAACTTGGCCAAATAATTCTGTCACCCATATATGGGTGACATGGCAGTCAAAGTGTTAAATACCTACGTAATAACATGTAAATGGTTGTAAATATGAATTAAATATTAGACAAGGTTTCTCTTTCAACGCACAGTTAAACGTAACATTACGGATTTGGCATTTATGGCTTATAAAATCATTCAGACAAGAATAAATGTTTTTCATCTACTTCGGCTATTAATATAGGAAGTTTAAATCCATGTTATCTGAGTTTAACGCAGCTCGGCTATAAAAGAAGACGGATAAAATTGCAATAACTATTCCCAGAAACGTATACGGGTTCCAAGATTTTATTTTAGGAATAAATTTGCTACGTTACTGTTCATTTTGCAACGACGGAAACCCCACGAAGCTTATAAACGTCGATTGACTTTTATGTTATATAATATCAACGGGAATTAAATGGATTATTACAACACCGTTCGTGTCCGTGAAGTGTCATAGTTCACAGCCATCGATGAAATATACGTCGAAATGATAAACTACTGGAAACTCGTCTCGCGAAATAAATATACGAACCAGAAATTCAATGTACCTTCTTAATGACCGTTAATTGATACGTGCGTGCTCCACATCTGCTTCAGCTCTGTGGAAAATCATTTTCCTTTTTACCGCCGTCGTTTTCCATTTCCAAACGTTCGTGTTACGACAAACCCTAATTGATGCGCTTCGGTATTTCTTTCTTCGTTTAACATGCACGAGCATTAGCATGCCACGAAGCAAGATAATTAGAAAGCCGTGCTCCGAAGACGCAGCTTCTCGCACTTTATTAGTAGCAAATACGCGACCCGCGACTCTCCATTATGCAAGGCAACACATTTTTCTTCACCCGGGATAATTAACCGTTGCCGATCGTCAATTGAAACAGCGACACTGCGCCAAACCGTTGCCAAATCGAAGCTAAGGAAAAAGAAACATTCTTTAACACGTTGAATGCTGTGTCAGTCCCTGGGGACTGCGGTATCAAATTTACACATTAATATGTTATAGATAATTCATATAATATTCATAAATATTCGCACTATTTCTTATGCACTTTTGCTTATGCACAGTTGCATTATTTCCATTTAACACTTTAACTGCCCAACCAACGACCTCGAAAAATCGATAAGATCAAAGTGATTTGTTTGACGAAGCAACGATTGATAAATTAAAAATGTACGACACATAGTTACTCTTCAAGCTTCATGTATTCTCCAGAGCTCAACTAAATTTAGTGCAACGAATATATCAATGTACAAATTTATTTTTTAACATGGGCAAATAATTAATTAAAGGTACATAAAATGTGACGCGAAAGCTAAGCAAAATGGCTCCGCACTCAACGTGTTAAATCATCTTCTATTACTGCGACAAACTGACAAGATGGCGGAAAATCGTCAGGAAAGATTTGTGAAAAGCTGCCAGCCACGAATAATTGTCTTAAGTGAAAAGACGCTCGATTGCTCAACCCTTTTGGCGGCTCGATTTTTTTTCAATTTGGCAGTGTTAACAGTAGCAACTCGGTAGCCAGAAGCTGCAGCCGCGGATGGCTCTCGGTTGCGACAGAATTTTGCACCTCGAGCCTCGCGAATTGCCCGCCCATAGAAAACTGTTGTAACATTCGTTTCTCGTTGCGACTTGGAGGCCTCGCTTCTTCGCGCACACTGTTACCGCTTTCTCTAGGTGTAAATAAATGGTCGTTAAAATGACCGATTATTTACATTACTCATACGAATTCCCCGAAGAAGGCATAGCGATCTTCGAATTCACGATCGGCAAAGTTGCGATTATCGTTACGTTAAAGAAGTTAGGAAAAAACCATTTAAATTCGACATTCTTGCGTTCGTCGCACCGTTGGAAATTTATACGCAAATTTTATTGGCGCTAGAAGCCAGCGCGGTATTAGAAAAGTTTTCGATGAAAGTCTGTTTATTTTGATAGCGATCGTAGCAGCGTTCATTGTACTACCGCGGCACAACTGTTTGTCATGGGCGACATGGTAACCTTATAGTAGCCTCGATAGAACCAGTCCTGCGGTAACTAGACACTTCCTACCTACCGTCCTCTTCTGTCATGCTGGGACAGTATACCACAATTGAATGCTCAAAATAAGAAGCTACATACTCTGTGTACCTATCAATATTCCGCCGTCGCTTTTATTGGAAGTACAGCATAACTGAAATTTCGAGCATAATCTTTATAACTTCGGTTAGCATACTATTTCGACGTCGTTCGAAATAAACGATATCAGATGTAACAACTTAAATTCTATGAAACGTCATTTATATTGTACTCGTAATCGTGGCTAACATTTGAGGATTATCAACTTATTGCTAGTGTATTTTAAAAAATGAAGCAAGTATTGAAATCTAGGAATGTCTCTCGATATCTCTGGAACGATTTGGATGTCGTTAAAAATGAATAGTAAATTTATTTTACACTTAAATTTTACGTTACATTCTAATGTATTTTTGAATATTTAGAGGATCAATTTTGCAGATGCGTAAAATGGAATATTATTGAAACTGATTTAGGAAAATGTCGCATATGTAAGTGAGAAAAACTGGGTTAAAATTTAATCAGAGTTGTCGATCGCTAAGAAAACGAGCCGGTGAGACATAGTTCAAGAAACGTGCGACTCGCCGCGTTCCCTCGCGTAATAGTAACGAATTGTGTCCCTGGAATCCTCATTGAGCGGAAAGATTTATTTATTCGCGTTTTCTGGCGGACGCCTCGGGAAACCGTGAGATCTCAAAATTTCTCAAGAAATCGTAACCTTGCGATCTGTATCGCGTGTTCCGTGGACCGGAGACCGTCGTGACACCACTAGTACATTAGAAGCCTTTCACATACTGGCGAAAGACAGTGAAGAGAATCTTTTCCCCGTGGCGGCGCGCGGATCCCTCTTTATAAATTATACGTCTAAAGGTCACTGGACGTTTCTTCGAGCCAGAACCATCATTCGTACCATGTTCATGATTTCGCAAACGGATAAAACGGTTTTAATTTCTGGACAACGAGGCCTCCGGTAGGAGCTCCCCCTGATTTATGAAGCTCTTCTCGAAGCTGCGAATGATAATTGCGATGGCGGGCGGCCGCGCCGTTCGCTCCATTGGACCCTATTCGATCCGAAACGTTGCGTCGGATGGAGCTCCGAGTGCTTGCAGTGGTCTCACTTCGACAATCTGAAGTCTGAATCTCGTATCGAATTGCCTGCAACGGATAGAATATTTGCATTTAATTGTTCACCAGCAAGAAGTGCACGAAGTTCCCGCGAGAGACTAATTAGAGACGAGCGAAGAAAACAGAAAAGTTACGAAATCATGATATGAAGTTTACTTCGCGAAATATAATTGGTTGTACCGCGTGGCGGTGAGCAGCAACGATTTTACAATATGTTAGTTTTAATGAACGATCCGGGAGAAAATTTGGGAATAGCTCGAGCTGAATCATGTAGCCTCCCAGAGTTGAGTAGCAGTTAATCAATTGAGAGTGCGTTGCATTTCGCACGGACGAACCTTTCACGATCATTGGTACATCATATGACGTGCTATGTGGTTGAGACCCATTATATAAGAGGCTCGTGGGTGAGGCGTGAGATAATCCCACGAAGACGGTCTTCGATATATGTATTATAATCGATTACGTGGCAGTCCGTGACTTAATTTACTTCGGACCCGCGGCGTTATTAATCGAGGTCACTGTCGCTAGTTCTGCGTTTTCTGAATGGGTGTGCTTCGTGAGTTTCAATGGTGTATATCGCAACGCTTTCTCACCTTGACTATTAGTACAATTTCAAAACTATTTAACGCTGGAACAGTTCTACAAAATTTCGGGCATTTATGGTATTTTCCAGCGTATCCTGTGGATTGCCACGATAGTGGCAGTGCTCTCCATATGCCGTGCGCAAGCATCCGTTGAGAGAAGCAAAAGGGCGATACTAGGAAAGTCTAGTTTCGGAGGATACAACTATGAAAAGCCAGATGTCAAGTTCACCTTGCCGACACGGTAATATTTAGAGGAATAATGAGAATTATAAGAGAATAATGAGAATATGATAGAAAACGAATGAATTTAATCGTGTGTCGTGTACTTTCTTTTTAGCTCCCCGCAGCCAACGTCTAGACCAACGGTGACGGTACCATATATCACCGATAGTACAACTCCACGGTATACACCACCAACCAAGTATACCACGGTTACTAGACCCACAACGGGCTACACGTATCCAATTCCATCGAAAACAACGAGTGGTCAAACTACGTATACGTACACGCAAGCACCTACAGATTATACACACTCGCGTGGACCGACACCACCTAGGCCAATTACAACTACCTCCAAACCACCTACGACTGGATATTATTATCCAGCACCGAAGGAACCACTACCGTTGCCACCGAACAGACCTCAATTTCCACCAGGACCACCAAGATCACCGCCTCTACCAGGACCACCGAGGCCAGCTCCTCCACCAGGACCACCGAGACCACCGTCTCCGCCAGGACCGCCGAGGCCACCGTCTCCACCGGTAACTCCTCCGAGGCCACCGGTACCGTCATACCCACCACCGTCGAACACGCCACCGCATTTCCCTCCAGCTCCAACACAGCCACCGCATTTCCCTCCAGCTCCAACACAGCCACCGTATTACCCTCCAGGTCCGACACAGCCACCGTATTTCCCTCCAATACCAACACAGCCACCGTTTAGACCGTCTCCGCAACCACCAAAATCTCCACCACCTTATGGACCACCGCAATCTCCGTCGACACCTTATTTACCTCCGATTCCGACACAGCCACCGTTTAGACCATCTCCGCAACCACCGAAACCTCCAGTACCTTATGTGCCACCTCAATCGCCATCGACGCCTTACTTGCCGCCGTTCCCAACACAACCCCCGATCAGAACAACGCCACGACCGCCAGAACCGCCAACGTATCCACCGCAACAAACGTACCCACCACCGATCAAAACACCTCCACATAAAACACCACCAACCAAGACGCCACCGCAATTCCCACCTTTCCCACCCCAACCACCGACCAGACCGCCTTTCCAACCTAGTCCGCCGCAACCTAGACCACCATCCCCACCTGTAACCCATCCAAAACCACCAACGCCGGGATACCACTATCCGACACCGCCACCAACTTACCCACCGCATTTCCCTCCTTCTCCTCCTACCACAAGACCTCCATATGCACCTTATTTCCCACCCTCCCCACCACAACCTCCGAACAGACCTCCTACGCCACAACCACCGAAACCTCCAACACCTTATATACCACCTGAACCGCCACATCGTCCACCGCAACCACCGACCAGACCTCCTTCACCACCGCAACCACCAAGACCACCAACGGATGTACCTCACAGGCCACAACCACCGACCAGACCTCAACCACACTCGCCATCGACGCCTTACCTACCACCTCAGCCACCGACAAGACCTCCTCCTCCACCACCGCCGCGTCCACCAGTCAGACCGCCTCCTCCTCAACCCCCGCATCCACCACAACCACCCTCCACACCTTACTTGCCACCTCAGCCACCCACCAGACCTCCGCGTCCACCTTCGCCGCAACCACCAAAGACGCCATATCTGCCACCATTCCCAACACAGCCAACTAGACCACCACCTCCTCCTCCACAACCAACGCAACCACCAAGAGTTACACCCTCTAGACCTCCAAGACCTCCAACGCAACCAAATACCTACCTACCACCCGACGTCCACACAACGAGACCAACTTACGGTCCCACAACGCACAGGCCAACTACAAGACCTTCCTACGGAACCACCCCTACGTATCCAGGGACAACGTCCACCTACTTTACCACAGGAACTCCTTACAAACCCACCACCCGAACCACATCAACACCCTACACAACGAGACCCACCCATGGTACATACTCTCCTCCAACGCGAGGCCCGACGACTTACCTACCACCAGAACCTACCAGAACAACCTACCACATTTACGACACCACTAGCCGACCCACGTACGCAACCACCCCCAGGACCCCAGTTACCTATACCACACGACCCACAACGACGTACCACACAACCAGACCCACCCAGGGTACATACTCTCCCCCAACGAGAGGCCCATCGACCTATCTACCACCAGAACCTTCAAAGACAACGTACACGCAGAGACCCACCTACTCCACCACCCCCAGAACACACGTCACCACTCAAAGAACTACAACCAGGATCCCCGTCACCTATTCCACCACTCAGAGAACCACGTATTCAACCACCGCCAGGACCCCCGTCACCTACGTCACTTCCAGACCAACTCCGACTTATAGTACTACCAGTCGCACTCCTATCGGACCGTCTTCGTATTTGCCACCAATCGATGGCACCACCAGGCCAACAACTCGTCCTCCACCCTATCTTCCACCCTCGAGCCCTACGCCACCACGTTCCACGGTGACACCGCCACCACCACCGACGCCCATATACACCCTGACACCGACGTCGACCGTGTACACACCACCGCCAACCGGCATCCCAGCATCGCCACCGACTCTTCCACCACCCACGAAGGCACCTATCGGCTACTATTACCCGGTACCGGATAATCCTCTCGAATTGCCGCCCTTCGTCCGATGATGGGCGCCCTCCCTGTAGGGTGGTCGAATGAACGAACTGACAGTCGCAAACTGCAATCACTCTTTTGTAATTTTTATACATATAAATACGTATAAAATAAGAGCTATTTATGGATCACAGGATAGGAAGAGGCGGATCACACTTTCGGTGGAATGGGTTAACGTAAACGCGAGATAGACCGCCATGATACACAACCTCGATGATCGATTTCCGGTTACTTTCTGCCGTGCCGCGCGCGGTTTTCTAGGTCGTAGTAGCTGTAACGATTGTAAAAAGCGAATAAAAGAATTTTAACATACCTTCGAACGAGAACCGTGAGCTGCTGTCATTCACCGAGCATCGGCGGGGATTTCTACGTTGTTTTGTTTCATATGCTATTGTGTACTACCGGCCCACGGTTAAATAAAAGTTTGTACAAAATGTAAACTGGCTGACGTTGTTAACCTCCGTCGGTGAAAGACGTAAAAGTTAGAAAGGGAAGACGTATGGACGGATTTCTATTTCGCACCAGTTCCGACAATGTCGCACACATATTATATTCGATAACGGCGTTCTCGCGGGAGGTGAAAGCCTTTCGTTCTGCGCGAGTCTCTTACGCTCAATTACGGCACTCTTGATCTTTTCCGCTCGGGCAACCGAAACGCAAGCGACGCCTAAGAGACACCTGATTCGCCAGAGGCTCTCGACGGACGCCGTACCGCCTACGAGATCCTCTTCGCTCATGAATATTAATGATTATGAAATACGGTTTTGCATAAAATAGCACTCTCCTGGGTGACGCGCGCTCGCGTCCTTCAAACGCCGGCGCGTGTAGCTTAAATGTACTTTCACGATTAAACGAGAGTCCTCCGGTGATCGTTGGCGGTTGCGGTTAGATTCGGGAAAAGGGTTTACCCCTTGCTCTACGACAACGAGTCAGACTAGTGATGATGATTTCGATCTGAATCTTCTAAACATGTGTTTCCTTAATTTTCTTTAAACGGAAATAACATTATTTAATTGTCGATCGTATAGCGTCATTGGAGAATAACTAGGCACGCGGTAACTAAAGGGTGTCCCGAAATTAATGATTCAGGCCCAAGAAGTCATTCTTTATCGGAAAACGACATTCATTTTTGGGGGATTAAAAACCAACTCGTAATTTGAGAAGTAATCGAAAGGTAGAGACAATTGTTGTCATCATTCATAGTAGTGTATAAGAAAATTAATGGCGTGGTTAAATAAGGAGCAGTTTTAGAAATAATAAGACATTAACGAACAAATGAACGCATTGTTTCAGTATGTTCCAGTATGTATGACATTTTCAAATCTATTCATTTTTGGGGGGTTAAAAACCAACTCGTGACAATTTGAGAAATAAACGAAGGGTAGAGAAAATTTTTGTCATCATTCATAGTAGTTTGTAAGAAAATAAATGGCGTGGTTAAATAAGGAGCAGTTTTAGGAATAATTATTATAATAAGCCATTAACGAACAGATGAACGCATTGTTTCAGTATTTCCGTGTTATCTACTAACACAAAAACGTGTACATAGCGAATTAAATGTTCGATACCACCTAATATAAAGGGTGTCCCAAAATTAACGCAAGTTTTGAATTAAATAGAAAATACAGTTTTTAGTATTTAGATTGTCATTTTTTCATTGAATCATAAAGTACGTAGGATAGGGTTATTTATGGAATAACACATCGGGCAAATGGCCTCCACGGCTTTGCTGGCACATACGCACTGTTTTTGGACGACCGGTGTGTTTAGCGTCTCCAACTGATCCAGTCTCCCTGAATTTTTCAATTAATCTTTTCACAGTAGACGAGGTTAAAACACTATTTTGATCATATTTTGTATAAAATTTTCGAACTGCGGCCGCCAAACTTTCATTACTTTTGAAATATTGTTCAATAATGAAAACACGTTGTCTTATCGTATAACGCTCTATTTTTACTAATCCTAAACTCTCAGCTGTTAAATTGTTCTTTTTTCGGTGTTGCCAACAATTTACTGCAAAAATTGCGTGAAATTCAAATCTTGCGTTAACCCTTAGCACTCAAATGGCTCCTGTTAGGCGACACTAAATATTGCCATACTGTTATTCAAAGTAATTTCGACATCGCTATGGTTGCGTTTAAAGAATTGGTAGAAATTTTATATGCACAAAAGGAAATTAACTCTATAGAATGGAACTATTCTAGGTCAAAAAAATGTCTTTATTTTGGAATTAAAATTGCTCGGAGTGCAAAGGGTTAATTTTGGGACACCCTTTACAAATTTGCCTTATCTTTTTGTCTTTCCGTGGAGGACGAAGAAAATCTAGTCACTGTTATTGTGAAATACGTCGTAGGCCAAGGGGTTAACGAAGGGATCGCGTTGTAATCGTTTTTAGCAGTGGTCGAGGCTCTGGTGAACGGGAGAAAGGGATGGTGGAAATCCAAATCACTCTGACACAATGACATTGACATTCGCTTCGCAGGCTCGATCCTCATGGCGTAGCAAGTAGCCCATAACCCGGCTCCTACTACCATAACGAGCCTCCCCCACGTACAAAGAAATTTTCTAGGCTCCTCTGATAGAATCACCAGTGAAAACTCCGTAGCGCGAAATGAGAGCTCGTTAGTTGCATGCGGAGCTTCGAAAGAAAACGGCGTTCTTGCGAAACAGAAGCCCCGCGAAACGATACCGTTTCGTTAATTAAAAATCAATTAAGCAAATCGCGTAACGGTTCTCGCGATCGACCATGATCGTTTTCGGTGAGTGGTGATCGTTGCGAGAGATTAGCGCGCGATATGCTCAACGCCGTTGATTGAATCTTAATCGGTCGGCGCGCGGTAGCTGTCGCTGAAGATTCCGGGAGATTTTGGCGCGTTTCTTCGATGCTAATCGCCAGGGGATTCCCGTCGTTTTGCAAGTAGTTCTGCGAGTGCACGGTTGGTCGGTTCGAGTACTTTGGACATCGCCAATGAATGGTTACGGAGGATACCAGTCGAGAGATTCCGCGAAAGGACATGCTTGAAACGGAACGAAGAACTGCGATTAGTATATCACAGCTTGGACTTTATTCTGATCACAGTGATCGAGATACTAGGAGCCGTTACGGTATCATTACAAGGAAATTCGCGATTGGAGTTATGGTGGTGGTTGCAGTAGTATTGGTGAGTATATTCACTCGACGTTATGCAACCTTAATCGAATACGATACGGCAATTACGAAAATTATTAGCGCTGATCATTGATAGCGTGTTACATTCGAAGCATTGTTACTGTAAACACATTTTAGCTAGATATTGTCGGTGTTGGCTGGAATTTTCTTTATGACGTTGTAGAACATTTTTACGTTGCATTTGGGATTATACTTTATTTAAAATGATTTTATTTTTAAAATGTAAACGTGCAACTTTTCTGAAAATTATAAGATAAACAAAAAATACATAGACAAATATAGAACATGATCACGTTGCATTTAAAATTATACTATATCTAAAATGATTTTACTTTTAAAATGTAATCATGCAACTTCTCTGAAGATTACAATATAGACAAAAACATACATAGACAAATATAGAACATGATCACGTTGCATTTGAAATTATACTATATCTAAAATGATTTTATTTTTAAATTGTAAAGGTGCAGCTTCTCTGAAGATTAGAATATAGACATAGAATATATAGATATTATAGAACATTACTACGTTGTATTTACAATATACTATATCTAAAATGATGTTATTTTTAAGATGTAGAGGTGCAGCTTCTCTGAAGATTAGAATATAGATAAAGAATACATAGATATATACAGAACATTACTACATTGTATTTAGAGTTATGCTATATATAAAGTGATTTTATTTTTAAGAAATTAACATCCAATTTCTCTGAAGATTATATAGAACGTCTGTAGCACTTGTTGGAACAGTATCACCCCTTTAGCATGCCTATTTTTTATTCCATTTTCATAGTACATATCAATTACTACAACGTATTATCAACAAGTAACGTCTAACATTGCGTCAATGTCGATTCTAATTTTATTATACAATTATTCCATTGGATAAATCCAAATTAGAGATATAACGACTAAATCTGTCAATTAACGGCGCAGGTGATTTATGATAAATGAAAAAGAGAAGATTAGCTTAACAAGTCCTTTGAATACGCCAATTAGAACTGTCACACACTAGTTCGCTTAATGTTTGCGCGTCGCTGGTCGATGGATGGTGTTATTTACAATAATTGGAAGCAGTTGCCGCAATTACGAATATTACACAATCTTATTGATCTCGGAAATCGCGGTACCGCATTCTTCCTGTTGCTGCACCCGTCCGGTTCAACGACTTCCTCGGCGTGATCGAGGATCATTATCCATCGCTCATTAACAGTTCACTGCGTCGGATCGTGTCTAAACGTTATCCGTGTTCATACGTTTGCACGATTTAACGTGCACTCATCAGGGGTCGGTAAATCCATAATTAACACACGATGACGTAAATAGAAATTCCCCGTGTAATTAATGATTAATGGAGACGCCGTCGACAGAGTAATTCAATCAGGGCAACGCGGAGCGAATTTTTAATTGCTCGAAAGTTGATCTAAAAAAGTGGATCGCTGAATTCGTTAGATCCGTATTAAAGTGATACACGTCATTCGAGAAAACACCACCGCTTATATAATAATTTAGGAGATTTGGCGTGAACCTTAACAATTAATTGCTTTGACAATTAATAGAATAATTAATCTGTAAGCGTCGAATTAGGACATATTGTCCTTGACTGCGGCTGCGGAAAGCGACTGTTTTATTCTAATTTACAGATTTTTATCATATGAGAATACTAGGATTTTGTCCTCGTTTATGAATTCCTGTTCGGTATCATAAATATGTCCCGGTAATAAAATAGTTAAGACAATTGAATAAATACAATCAGAATTTAATTAACGTTAATCGCGAAGGATTGTTCATAAAATGTGAGATAAGTTGCATGTTTGCAGTGCAATTATCGCGCGGAGAATGTGAAACCGGATAAACGGCGATGCTCGGTTTGACAATGGTGATGATTTCGTTAAAAAGTAAAGCTTTCGTCCCTTTGTGTTTTAACGAGGCGCCATTGCGGAGAACAATGGGCGCAATTACATCTCGCCGAGTTTTCTCCCATGATTAATGTAACAGGCACACCGCAGCGATGTTAAAAATCACAATTTCACCGCAAGTCTCCGCATAACCCTTCCATGCATGGCGAGCCAAGCGTCAAAGACGATTTCTGCGTGCTTCACATATAGGGCGTTTACTGTGTTTTGACACGAATTAATTCTCGTTCCAGCGACGGCGACGCCGATCGCATTAGAAACCGGGCAAACAAACGAAAACGTAGCGGCAACACATGTTCCGTCACAAATGTTCACACAATCTTCATAAACTATCGGTACTCTCGCACGGGGCTATTTCTTACGCAATTGCTGCGCTATTTCTGCAACTTTTAAACTCATTAGTATGCCCAAGTTTTGAAACATCTTTTACAACTAAATAGAAAATAAAATAAAAATTATGTGCATCGATTACAATAAAAAGAGGAGTTACATAAAAATTGATTTCTTTCTTAATCCTTTGCATTCGAAACTGCTTTGACTCGAAAACCCAGGCGTTTCTTCTAACCTAGAATATTTCTATCGACATGATTTATTTCATCTTATGCATATGGGTATTTTTCCTATTAATTGTCTAAGCAATAGTTACATTTTTATGAATTTCTTAGATACAATCATAGCGATGTAAAAATTGTTTACTGGCGCCTCAAAGTCGCCACTCGAGTGCAGAGAGTTAATAATTTTTATTTTCTATTTTGTGCTTCGCTATTCTTGCTACAAATGCACGAAACCTGCAGCCTGATAACTACAGTAGTGCACGAAAGTATTCGGACACTTTTCAAACCTAAATAACTTTTTCAAAATTGAACCAAACGACTCGACTTTTCTGGAGCAACTAGCAGCATTGATTTACTAAATGATATGCAAAAATAATTTGAAATAATTCTAATTGGTAGAAATTACGTGGGAAAGTAGAAAAGACATTTTTTAAAACATTTTTATTTCAACTCGTAATGAAAATTTAAAATATGCGTTTTTCAGAATTGTGTTAGTTATAAACATGCTGAAAATCTCACCAAAATCCGTAAGAATTTCTGTAGTTTAAGCAGAAACTGATCAAGAATCGTGAAAAATTGCGATTTTCACCATTTTCGATGGCACGTAGCTCGTGTGTACGTCGATCGATTTTAGTGAATTTTTCTGCATGAGTATAACTATCATAGATCTACCAGATGCGTCTTTAAAATTTTTCGTGCGTGGCTCAAATAAAACATATTTAAAAAGTTCCTTTTTTATTGATCATGTAATTCACATCAGTTCCCATATTTACAAAATTTATTTTGTATATCATTTATTAAATCAATGCAACTAATTGCTCAAGAAAAGTCAAGACATTTGGTCCAATCTTAAAAAAGTTATTTAGGTTTGAAGAGTGTACGAATACTTTCGTGCTCTTGTTTCGTTTATTTGTTTTAACACTTTAACTGCCGAACTAACAACGTCAAAAATTCCACAAAAGCAAAGAAATTTATTTAATAAAGCAAAAATATAAAAATTCAAAATGTTTGACAAATGGTCACTTTCAACCTTCTTGTATTCTCCAGACATCAACTAAATTGAGTGCAACGAATATATTAATGTAAAAATATACTTTTAAACATGGACAAATAATTCTGTCACCCACATGTGGGTGACATGGCAGTCAAAGTGTTAAGACAACGGTTGCAAAGCAGTTGGCAATTCAACTTCGTTATCAACTTCCTTATCAACGGCAGGAGAATTTCTCCTGGTAATAGTTCAAACAAATTAGACGTAGCCTTAACCGTCTGGATGTTTTAATTAGAGAAAGCATATTACTATTATTTTAATGCGCTCAGTGTTCCAGCACATGCAAATCTTCGCCGCGAACGTAATCTTCGTTGTGGAAATAATTGACCTAGATTGTCGGTTCGTGATTTTCGATTGCAGGTCGGGATATTTTTATACGACTTCGCGTCGGCCACAGCTGCGAACAGTAAAGTCAACCAGGAATCGAAGCATATGTACATATTGCAGCATGCGTTGAAGAAACCGACGAACGTCACGAAGAAGTTCATCAACTCGACCTACGCGTCGGAGACGAATTATTCCACGAGCGATCCTGTTTACATTCAGGATCGATCGGACTATGGGAATACCGGGAACGTTTTCCCTTACGTTGCCGGCGAAGATAATAATAAGGTATCCGACGCCGAGCTGAGGTCGCAGAATCTGAACAACTACAAATTACGGAAAAGAGTGCTGAAGTCTGTAGAAAGAAACGGCGAGGAGTCATCCGCGGAGGGCAAACAGTTATTCGACAATCATGCTGCTGTTTACCGCGTCAGACAAAGGTACGGTAAAGTGTTCAACGATCTTCTCCCTCGATCTCCAAACGATTATACGGTTCATAAATCAATGAAACCGTTCGCAAACGTTGCTACATCCCACGCATTATTTAAATGGTAGGGAATTAATTGCGTACGACAACTGCGTCGAAAAATATGTGAAAGATGCTTCGATCATTTATAATGCAACACTTTTTTTCTTCCACAATGAGGAACGTGTGGTAGTATTTTTTTACATAATACTCGGTGAAATCACTTCAGGCCTCGTTCGTTGATTCATAAATCAAATTCACTTCTTCTTTTTCGTTGAATTCTATGAAGTTTCTGTTAATGATTCATTTTAAATAATTTAAACCTGGTATTTCGGTTGCATAATACGTAGGAAAGATGCTGTAGAATATATATATATCGCAAATTACTTCGAATCACTTTGGGACGCAAATGATCCGTAAAAAAATTCATTTCTAGCAAACCTTCATTAACGATTCTATTCATGATTTTAACCGAACGATTCTAAAAACGTCTTTACATGTTTCTAATCGTAAAAAGATTGCCCCGCGTGTTAATAGGCGATTCGACACAAATAAACGACACACTATAAATGTTAATTACTATTTACACAGACCCAGGTATCCAGGTTCCATGGATGATGATGAAACCTCCGAAGAGAGTCGTCCAACACCATTCCACTGGGAACTGAAGTCAAACCAACCGACAGCCTTCAAACGTCTGAAGTATCCTCAATTGACTCAATACCGATATCCGTACGCGTCCAGGAGCATCCAAGACATCATTAAATACCTAACGAACGATGCCGAGCTGCCGAACAGAGGCATTAAATTCGCCGGCGTTTACGTGAATCCGAAAAAATATGACATGACGTACGACGTGGGGGACATGGCGTCAAACAGCGACAGATCGGAGGAAGATGATAGTTATTCGAACGAGGATCCGTTTTATCAGTACAAACCGAAACATCCGGGTGACGTCAATCTGTTGGCTACGTCCAACGTTAGGTACGTATAATAAAAGGGAATTTATGTAAATGTACGTTTACATCGAAGTTACACCTAGCCGCGTGACTGAAACTATTCGTTCTTCTATTGGGAAGCGAGGCAGCTTCTATTGTTTGAAATAGTCAAACAAAAATTCGGTCCATAGAGGGTTAAGGTAGCTTCAAACATTGCAGAAATTGTTTAAATATACGTGGCAAAATTAACCCGGTGCAAAATTAAACGTTCTTAAAAGTGCGAAGACAGTCCCAATTACTTTGTTGCAGCTCGTCCACCGATATTTGGCCAACAGCTCCTTAGCATTCGTTCTTTATAATCGAGTCGAACGGTAAAGATGTTTCTTTGATCCAGTTTAATATGAAGCATTTATTAAAATTAAAATGGTGCAGTAATTTGTATTAAGACTCCATAATCCCAATAGTAACAATTTAAAGCGAAGTTTCTGGATAATTCTAAAAAAGAGTCATAAACTTTCCTGGCAATGCAATATGTAATATAATAAAAATTAAAAGTATTAGAAGTGCTCAAGTAACCACCATCTTGTATTTTACATAAAGAGGATAAAGAATAAATTTTAGCGAAGACAGTATTTAAGAATTCATCGCGTAATATTAATAACGAAAGGATATTTATAAAACACAAAGATGAAGATTGTTTTTAAACTAAGAAATCGCAGGATTAAAATATACGGTTTCTTTCTTTTGTTGCTTCCGGTGGAAGGGACTAGTTATTAACCCTTTGCACTCGAACGGTGACTCTCAAGCACCACTGAAAATAGCTGCAGTGATGTCAAAGAAATTCGTAAAAATTTAATCGTTGCATGGATGAGTAATAGTAAACAAATTTGAAATGTATCGTGTAGAATGAAAATATTCTGAGTCAGAAAAAATGTCTTAGGGTAGGAGTTAAAACAGCTTCGAGTGCAAAGGGTTAACATGTTTTCAAGTGCTCGTAATATTCGTAAGAAAAATGTAATTTTTCTGGTTGAAAGGAACACGTAATACTGGAACAGCGATGGAATCGGTAATTGAAAGTTGAGGAACTTTTGCAGATTTGCTCCAACGGGATTGCAGAGGTACAATACGTACTACGATGGATATGGCAGACCCGTGAACTATGTGACACAGCCGGCGGCAACGGTAGATTCGCAATATGAAAATGCAGCCGTCTATAATCCCGCAAAACGCCGCAAACCGAAGCCGTTCAGCGTGATGCTAGACATTTACCCGATCACTGACATTGCAGAGCAGAACAAGAAGAATACCAGACCGAAACAAGTCCCATCGGACGATTACGACATTAGGCGACCGATCCAGCTGAACAGAGTACCCAAGTTCTATGCCCCGATCCCGCAGCCAATGCTAACGTTGCCTAATCAGCCAATGACCGACGAAGAGGAAAGGCAACAGATGATATTCCATTTGAATTTGTACCCGAAGAGGAAGAACAAAATAACCAGGTATCCGTATAAATTTACTTTAACAAGCTTCAGACGAGACTCGGGATCAGCCATTAACCGAACATGCTAATTAGAAACAAAATTCTGGGAACTTGTAATACTTCACCGAACGATACTTTAATAGTTATTCCTTTCTATGGGTTAATTTATTTTTTAAAAGTCTTCTGCAACGTTTCAGTATATTTTTATGCCTCCAGTATTAATAAATTTGTAATTATTCTAGTAAATCTATGACAATCTTGCCATTTGTCAACGAGAATGATTAAACAATTTTGTAGACAAATAGGAATATGATATTTGAGTATTCAAAGATATTAGATATGATTTTTATACGAAACAAAAATGATCTATCTCTTAGTTGCAAACAAACAGGAATTGAATAGAAATTTATTTCCACTGTTCTGTATTTCAGTAGGACAAAAATAAGTATTTTTTAATCTTTTCGCAATTGCAGTTTAGATTTAAATTGATTCTGAATTTTTGGAATATTTCTAAACCAATCGATCGTTAAAAGTAATCGTAATTGTATAAATTAAGAATTGAATTTGTCCCAGTAGAGAAGACATTTATCCACCGAACAGCTGACTAAAATTCCAGAATACATTTCATTGTTGAGTCTCGATATCTAGAAGATACGCTTTGATTGAAACAATCATCTGCGTTAAGCATGTCCATTGTTCTCAACCCCCGTTTCATAAAATTCAGACTCGAAGCGTTCAACCACGCCGATCACTTTCCACGGTCTCTCCACCCATGTAGAAATAAAATATGATCCTCCCATTATCTATAATGTAACACGTAACCGTTCATCGAACACAGAATTCCTTTTACTTCCATCGAATTGTTCACGATAAACTAGCTCTGACGAGCGAAGTTGCGAAAGCAATCATAAGGCAACCGCGTTAAACGCGCATGGACAACATCGATCTACACGGATACTTCTAGCTATATTAAATTACATAAAATTATCGTGGAATGTAAATTATCCTGCGGAGGATATCCACGGGTTCCCAGTCTGGAGGTTATGCGAAAACGTTGAAAATTATGCAAATCCGCCACCCACGCTATCCGAGCGTCTCGGCGTCGATGCCTCCCCTAGGTTTCGTTACATAATCACGAGAACGGCACCGTCTCTAGATTTATTCCCGATTCGGAAATCGGCGACCTCTCGTCGCGTATCAGCCTGTAAATCGTGGAATCGTTTGCGATGCCGCTCGCAGGGACGATAGATTTATCTGCAAAATCACCAGGAAGATCGACATAGCCCGCAGACTTTCACCGAACGAGCCGCGAGTCTGCACGATCGCTGTCGATTCCGGACGAAAAAGAAGTCAGAAAATCGAACGAAACCGGCGTTCCTCTGCTCGTTAACGACGACCACGTGAAATGTCACCGGCTAAATTCGTACGAACCGCGATCGGCTCGGAAAAAGGTCCGTCGTATATTCTTTCCGATGTTATTACTTCACAGGACGCATACCTGGCTGCTGCCTCGCTCGCGACCATGGAAACGCTGTTCTACGGGAATTATGCGTCGTAAAAAACGCAAAAGTGGCGAAGACGCGACCCTAATGCCGACGATAATGAAACTTTGCGCGCAGATGTATTTTTATTTCGCGAAACGCTGATGTCACTATCTTTCAGCCATACGGCAGCCTCGACGATATTTAATTCGGCGAGACGCCACTGCGAATTCTTATTTTCGTCGGTCGGTTTATGGAAAACGGAATAGTGAAAAAATTACGATTCACCTTTCACGTTGAAATTGCAATTTTGTAGAGCCAGTAAAAATTTCTGTGTATTCAAATGAAATTTTCGTGTATTCGTTGAAACGCCTAAATTTCGAATATCGGCTGAGTTGTATTTACAATTTTATTGCTAGTTTATGAGTTTTATTCTCGGTCTCTTCGCTGGCAGGGCAATAAAATTACCAAGTCGTCGATAAACACGATATTCCTAAGATACGCTCAATCGTTCACAATGGTAAAAAAATAAATAAAATATTGTTGGACCATGGCGTGCATTTATCAGATGAACGCGTCTTGTGATTAACCAAAATCTTGAGAGGATTGAACGAGCAAGAGGCGTAACGCTTGCAGATAATGTCGCGCATTTAACAGATTTAATTTAGTGTCCCATCGTTTTAACACTTTGACTGCCATGTCACCCATATACGGATGACAGAATTATTCGTCCAGGTTTAAAAATAAATTTGTACGTTGATATATTCGTTGCATTCAATTTAGTTCGTATCTAGAGACTGCAAGAAGGTTGAAGGATAACTATGTGTCAGACGTTTTAAGTTTTCAATTGTTGCTGCGTTAAATAAACTACTTTAATTTTGCGGAATTTTTGATGCTCTTGGTTCGGCAGTTAAAGTGTTAATAGAAAGATACTTTGAGAACGGCCGCGATAATGCGATGCAAATATGCGGATTCGATTTCGGAGGCGTACCGTCTCAGAAATGATTCTGTAAAAAAATGGTCGTACGTTCTTCGCCGGGGCTACGTTCCATTCGGATGAAATATGGCTCCTGGAATTAATAAATTGATGTATTCAACGTGTAACTTTCGTTTCTCAGACACGACGTTATTCACCGATCACAATCGATGGGCACGGAAGACCGACAGCAATTCGTGAACAAAGTGTGGACACCTTTAGAGACGATCGCTAAACATCTGGCAGTGGAACGATCGAAGTTTATGGAGAACGAAAGTCCGGCTGGGTTCGCCTCGTCGCGTTATCAAGAGACCGACCTCGATCGTAAGGACGAGAAGAAAAAGGACTCGCCGCAGACTAATGCTGACAACCTTAAAATACCAGCCACGGTTCCGCCCAATCACAAGTCGAGCGTCGAGGAAGACTACGCCAGCACCGAGAAATACGAGTACGAAGCGTTGAAACTCGTAGGCACCACCACTACGGAAAGCGAAAAGGAGGAAATTACTACCGTGTTGCCGGAGACGACGACCCTAAACGAGACTGCGACCGACGATGCTGCGAAGGACCTCGATACCATCGAAGGATTCAAACGATTCGCCGAGACCGTGTCGAAAACCTAAAGTGAAAGATTCTTTGGAACCACCGGACCTGAAAAGACTGAGCCTCGAGATTAAGCTATTTATTACATATTATTTTCTGAAAATCTCGTACGATCCTCAGAAATATTGGATAGTCGAAAAAGTATTGAGAGATTTTTGTCACTGAATGTTGGTTGGTGTCATATATCGGGCAACACTAATCAGATTGCGTCATACTGACGTGCATTTGAAAGATGACATTTCATTCTAAGATTTTCATGCAGTTTTGTATTTCGTCGATCGTGTCAAAAGTAATATTACTTTGAAGATGAGTGGAATTTCTGAAAAAATTCGGTATGTCTTGCAATTTTACTACGATAAAGGCAAAAACACTTCACAAGCCCGGGATAAAATTTGTGGTGTTTACGGTCAAGATGCTTTATCAAATGTAACAGCATGTAAATGGTTTGCTCGCTTCCGTTCTGGAAATTTTAATATTAAATATGTACCTCGCTCTGATCGACCAATCACTGAAAAAGTCGATGAAATAACGCAAATGGTTGAGCAATATCGGCATATAAGCGGTCATGAGATTGCTAGGGAACTAAACATTCACTATTCAACCGTTTTGAATCATTTGCAGAAGGATGGATACAAGAAGAAGCTCGATGTTTGGGTGCCTCATGATTTAACAGAGAAAAATTTGATGGACCAAGTTTCCATTTGCGAATCATTGCTTAAACGTAATGAAGTCGAACCATTTTTGAGCTTGGCTGGGAAGTTTTTATTGGTTTGTTTCGATCTCTGCAAAAATACCTTGATGGTAAAAAGTTGGATTCAAAAAAGGACTGTGAAAACCACTTGGCCAAGTTTTTAGTCGATAAACCACAGTTCTATTCCAATGGGATTATGGCTCTACACCAAAAATGGCAAAAAGTCATAAATAATAATGGCCAACATATACTTGAATAAATTTCATTTTGCATACAAGAAACAGTTAATCAAAAAATGGCAAAAATCTCTCAATACATTTCTGACTATCCAATAATGTCACTAAAAACTCTGGGACGATACTACACCCACTTTACTGTACACTTTGAATAAACAAAATTACGTTTAGTTTATAATATCATATTTCAAAGTATTGTGCAATAGAGACTTTTAATTGGATGGATTGTAACTCCTGGGAACGTATGAAGTTTAAAAAATAATTTTTCTTCCTAAAATGAAAGTGGTATTTCGATTTCGAAAAATGTATTTCATTCTTGAAAACGTAAAAGATTATAAATGATTTCTTTTCAAGGTATTCTGCACGAGGAGAGTAATATATTTCGAATATTTTTTTATCTATTAGGCTTTAGAATTGTATTCCTTAATCTTTCTAGGATTAACGAATGATGTAATCGTGCAATTACTGGAATAAAATCAGAAGTGAAATTCGAGTGGAATGCGTGACGAAGTATATTTCGCTCGTCCTTGTTGTCTCCAACGATCCATATTAATTAACGATAAATATTCATCGTTATAGAAATTGACTGAAGGTCTCCTCGGGTTTCTTCTATTTCTTAGTTCACTGTTCCACAGGATCAAATTATCTACAGTGCTCCACCTCGCCTTGACATTTTCGTCGAAGGCGTTTAGAATCTCTCAAGATCTCGGCTCGTGCAATCAGTAAGATATTCGACGATCGAGAGATTGCTTAATAGGCCACGGGATCGTGGAAAAAATTGACAATTCTCCGTTTGTACTCTGTTAAAATAATTTCTAGTGGAAAAATACATAAATAATTTGGCAAAAATCACTTGCATTTTATTTCAAATGTTCCGGTCACCGATATCCATCACCGAAACTTGACCTATTCGAAAAAATATGAGAATTTAATAAACAGAATATTTGAATGTTTGAAATTTAAACATTTGAATGCAACAATATGAGAACTTAATGGATATTTTCACGATATACGAAACTACCTTTTCATTTCTCGTGGACGAGCCTATTCAATGTTTAAGGAACTATCGAAATGGACTTTACAACATAAGTTAATCAATATATTAGGTTATCCCCATAATGTGTCGTTTACTAATCTACTATATCAAAATTTCACAACTAATTCTCGCCTTTTTAATAAAGACATAGTACCATTACTATAAAATTTCCGTAGTTTTTCGTTAAAAATCATAAAGAACATAAACATATCGGTGGCATGAATTTATGGGACGATTTCATATTTAATATTCATTTTTACTGAATTTGAAAAGAATTCGAAAACAAATAAATTCAGTTGAACTATTTTTGCTCATTAATACGGAGAAGTGTAAAGATGGGACTAAATATAAGTGTACATTATTATTACAAAATTATCTTGAATTACTTCACGAAAATTAGGATAACATAAGAAATTCATATATTGTGAATACTTAAGGAGATTATAAATGATGCTTAATTTTTCCGTGGGATCAGGACCACGGACCAAATATGTATGAAGATTAGGTAAAAGTCTGAGGACTCCGTGGGACTGCGAGGTAGTCGATCGGCTACAATCAGGAAGGCCGTGGAGTCCTTTTTCTGAAGATCCTGCATTTGGGGGTTCATGATTGCCGTATGATGGCGCTGATCATAATGGCAGACGACGAAGTGAGCCAGCTTTGCGAAGTGAGTGACACATCCTAAAGAAACGTCGAAGAGAAGCAAAGAGGGCAGTAGAATGGTGTTCTCGAAAGATATGACGAAGGTGATGAGTTTGATAGTGACCGAGCGAGGTCAAGATGTACAAAACAACGATGACGACGCTGTGACGGAAATTCGAAGACGAATGTCGTTGCAAGATGGTCGAATGTGGGATCAAGATCAAATACGTATGCAAACTAGGAAAAGTAGGAGCGCGCCATAGGTCTGCGAGGTAACAGACCTTGGCCACAATCAGGAAGAATATTTATCTGAATATCCTACACTTTTATGTCAGGATTACTTAAGCAGGAACTAGTGCAACAGAGAAAAGCAGTAGCTGCGTTTTTAAAAAATTTCGTTACTAGTATAATACGTTCCGTCTCATAATCTGGGAATTGCGACATAACATAATTTAAGATTTACTATAAAATTAACTGATGCTAAAGAAGCATTTAAATTTTAATGATCATCTAATGGCAAAATCTATAGGATCGCTGGAAAGTCGAAATCAAACACACCATGGTTTTTATTCCTGTGATAAAAATCATAAAATGTATTTGAACATGATTTGAACATTGGTGAACATTTTTGCTTGAGTCTGAGGTTAAGTAAATAATTGGAGCCTGGATATCAAGATAGAGAGATTTTTTTTTTGTCACTTCTTTGACAAGTAAATCTGCTTTTTCTTTACCCTCGATTCCTGTATGTGGTACTCAGATAAACCTAAGAAGATTTTAGCTTTTACTATTCGATTTGAAGTTTAATTTTAATTTTAATAATTTGATTATTGGCGGAGTAATTGAAAGTTGGCTTTTGCGTCGATATGATTACACTTTGAGGGTTGGTGAAGATGAGGAAGTTTGTATCATTGTTTCAGCACTCGACTAAACACTCGGATGTAAAGATCGGCATGTGTGTAAGTCCAAGCAAACTTTTTGGGAAATATTTATTTCGTCCTTACGTGCTAAATATATTACAAGAAAACGCCCGCATTTCTACGATATGTCACGATCGATATGATTAAGATTCGAGTACGGTCTAAGAAATATACAATTCACGCGAGATGATTCGCTTAAACTAAGAAATGCCATCGCATGTTACTCGCATCGCCGTATTTTGGCACGAACATTCCAATCTTACGTTATAGCACCATTCGTCGACTTCGTTGCACGATTCGATCTCGCGACTTCTTCCCCGCGATACTATTGAATTCTCATTCTCAAAACAGCTATAATACATTTTATGGACGACGTATTTGCGATCCTTTCGTCTTCACTGACTCGGAAGCGCAATCAACAGCTTCTGTCGCACACACGACAGCACGAATCTCCGTTTTCCCTAACAATAAATCTCACCGGTTTCAATGGCATAGTCTTTCGATTCCGTTCATAGGATCTTTACAAGCTTTTAACATAGCACTGTGAATATCAAACATGCTCGAAATCATAGAGAATTTAAAACAACCATCCAGCACCGGTTAAGTAACCGATAAAACTCATTGTACTTTTCTTTGATTTTCACGTGGTTTCGGTACTCCATCGAGACCGACGAATAAACGACAGCACTGAGATCAATCATTCTCAACGTTTCTCCGTTAATATTCAACTAATGCACCGTTTATGAAACTTCTTCGTCTGCTAGACACTCGGACGAGGAGAACTGCATAAAATAGCGGTCCAAAGTTCCACGCAGTTGAATACAAGATAAGAATTCTTCACAGTTTCCCAAATCGTAACCTGAGGTAAGCGTCTGTTTTCATGTCCTAGATTCAAGCGTGCTAGGATGGTACAAAGTTGTATCTGCACCCCATTCGTACAAACTTTCATGGGGTCCTAAAGAAACCATGGTTCCTGGTCCAAGCGTAGTGTGGGACGCAGCGCTGACCATTCCGGGACCGGAAGAAACATAACTCAATGGCGGACGGGGCTGATCTCGGAACCTTGCGTGCTTCACTTGACGCTTGTACCTGCAACAATGTGAACAAGCATTTTCATTGAAGAATTGTCCTATGATCGTTTTAATAAGGGTTTTTTCAAAACAAAATATCTCAGAACGTTCGTTGAAGAAAGTCTGTGCTAGGTCTGCCTTTGAGATTTTGAAGCTACATCAGAATATTCAGTAATATGTTCCGTGCTAAGCTATTTTTCATCGATTTTCCATGCAGGCAGTTCTCGAGTTATAGCAACTTCGAACGCAAAGGGATTGTTCATCATTAACGACAATTTTAAAATATGAAAAAGTTTCGTAAAAATGTTCCACGATTCACAATGCAGACAAAATCTATTTAAAATTCGTTGCTTCCAAATCTATTTAAAATTCATTGGTTCCAAATCTATTTAAAATTCATTGCTTCCAAATCTATTTAAAATTTATCGCTTCCAAATCTATTTAAAATTCATTGCAACAAGATTGTCGACCATTGACAACAATTTTATAATATGAAAACGTTTCGTAAAAATGTTCCATGATCCACGATGCAGACAAAATCTATTTAAGATCGTTGACCATTCACAACAATTTTAAAATATGAAGACGTGTAAAAATGTTCCACCCTTCACGATGCAGACAAAATCTATTTAAAAGCATCATTGTTGTATAAGATGGTCGATCATTGACAACGATTTTAATATATGAAAATGTTTCGTAAAAATGTTCCACGATCCACGATGCAGACAGAATCTGTTT
>CM052091.1:9547213-9557673 GCA_028453745.1 Agapostemon virescens | reverse complement strand
ATGTTCCATGGTCCACGATGCAGACAAAATCTATTTAAAAGCAACATGGACGTATAAGATCGTCAATCATGGACAACAATTTTATAATATGAAAACGTTTCATAAAAATGTTCCATAATCCACGATGCAGACAAAATCTATTTAAAAGCAACATGGACGTATAAGATCGTCGATCATTGACAACAATTTTATAAAACGAAATCGTTTCGTAAAAACGTTCCACGCTCCACGATACAGGCAGAACCTCTTTAAAAGCAACATTGCCGTATAAGAGCGTCGATCATTGTCAACAAACACTCACTTGGCGTACATGCAGCAAAGAGTGCAGTTCGAGATCAACGTAGCAACGCCAACGAGCACAGCGATCGCCAGTACCCACATCTGCGTCATCGATGCATCCGCATGAGCCACCAATGCAGCACAATGTTGCACCTTCTCTACATGATAAGCCCTGTAAACTTTCTTCAGCTCTTCGTTCCTAGGATCCGTAAGAAGCGCCTTCATTTCGCCAAGATCGTACGCTTCCTTGCCGACCATCTGGAAGCAGGAACTGGTCGAAGAGAAGTCCAACGAATTGTCCTCTTTCGAGTAGAACTGAGTATCGTAAACGTTCACGCTGATAGGCAACGACAGAGCCTGTTGCACAGCCTTCTCGAAATCCTCGAGGGTCTTCCTAACCTCTACCGGCGGTTTCGAGAATACGAATTTCAACATGTCCCTGTCACGAAGCAAGAAGATCCTCAACGTGATATTCGTCTCTCTTCCGACCGTCACAGAATTGTTCGCGGAGATGATGATCTTCATGTAGCCGTCAGCGTAGTTGGACATGGATCCGGTGGTTCTTATTTCGCCAGTCTGAGAGTTCAAAGACAAATGTGAAGGAATCTCTGGCTTGGACATGGAGGGATCGACGAGGGATGCGAAGGACGCTTTGCTCATGCTGTAACTGATCGGCAGGGCGTCGAAGTCGGCATCGAAGGCCTCCAACGTGATCAGACTGGTATCGATTGGGACGTTCAATCGCACGCCTAACGTGATGTTTTCCTTCCTGAACGTGGGCTTGTTATCGTCGATGTCTAGGACTCTGATCAGAACTTGCCTCTCCGAGGGATCCTGTCGGTTATAAGGTTTCGGGATGATGTCGGACTGCTTTGTGGAATACGGGAAGCATTTCACAGTCAGCAAATGGCGATCGATAGATTCGCGATCTAGACGACCATTCGACTTGATCACAGCCGAGTTGTTCTTCAGACGTTCCACGACGAAGAGACCAGCTTCGTTTCCATACACGATCGCATAATTGATCTTCCCGTTGTCGTCGATGTCTTCGTCGATGGCTTCTATCAATCCTACTTTCGTCCCCACCGGCGTCTCTTCGAAGATCGTTAATTCTATCGGAGGACTGTCCAGGCTCCTCTTGAAGTGAGGCTTATGGTCGTCTATATCGTTCACTATCACCTGCAACACCCTAGTCGCCTGCTGCGGAGGACTGCCTAGATCCTGAGCTACCAATATCAACGTGTAACTGTCCTTCTGCTCACGATCGAGCAACTTCCTCGTGGTGATCAGACCGGTTTCGCTGTTTATCCTGAAAGCACTAGCATCCTTGCCGAAGTTCCCATCTTCAAGGAACTTAAACGTGATTTTACCGTTCGGGAGGTTAGGATCGTCCGGATCCGAGGCTACCACTTGGAATACCGGACTGCCGATCGTCGAATTCTCATACACGTGAGCGACTTCTTCTAAAGTTGGCCTGATGAACAAAGGAACGCCGTCGTTGGAGACCACGTCGCCGATGTACAAGAAGAGGAGCGTTTTGCCGGACAACATTGGCTCGCCGCCATCTTCCGCTCTTATCAGCAGAGTGTAGAAGTCTGTTCTTCCTTTTCCTGTCAGCGCCTTCGCCGAGTAGATCTCTCCCGTTGTCTGGTTTATTTTGAACAAACCTGTGAAATACAGTGCGTTGATATTGTTGCCATTTACACGTAAAATATAATTAGATTATAGATTATTATAGATTAATTCCGGAAGCCTTCTTGCTTTGCTTTCCTTCTTTTAACACGTTAACTGCCCACCTGACAACCTCAAAAATTCCGTAAAATCAAAGTAATTTATTTAACAAAGCAGCGATTGAAAACTTTCAATGTATGGCATATAGTCATCTATCAACCTTCTTGTATTCTTCAGATATCAACTAAATTTAATGCAACGAATATATTAACGTATACATTTATTTTTAAGCGTGGACTAATAATTCTGTCACCCATATATGGGTGACATGGCAGTCAAAGTGTTAAACTTTGCTTGCTAATATGGTTGTAAACATTTTTTTTCAAGCAACGATAATCAAACGAACCGAGTTGCTCACCTTTCGCTTCACCCTCGCTGACGATTTCGTATTTGATCACCCCACCATCGCCTTCGTCAGGATCACTGGCAGTCATGTTGATGACGCTGGTACGAGGCGGAGCATTTTCCGGTATCACGGCAATATAGAATACGTCCTTGAACGCTGGAGCGTTATCATTTACGTCGAGAACGTCTATTGTCACTAAGGCTTTGCTGCTCCTTTGTTCCGCACCTCCTTGAGGCATATCGGACACGACCACGTAGAAACGTAGAACCGATTGTCTCTCTCTGTCCAGTGTCGTGTTCGCAGCAATCTATCAAAATTGTGTGTTCAACATTTTAGCAATAATTATATCTTCCTAAAATTACGTTTACAACTATTCAGATAGATATGTCACTCCTTAATTTCTAAAGTTTCAAAACGACATTCCAGAAGGGTTAAATTAACCTATTAACCGGGGAATAAACTTTTGTTCGACTCGTCTCACAATGGGAACTTTTTTCTTTTTTTAATACTTATTGTTTATATATAATTGTAAACTTATAAAATTGATTTACTTGAATAAGAACTACATAAAATGTAATGTGTTCAAAATATTACGGCAAATGTCCATGATGAAAAATATCGTCATAAGCATTCTAGTAGTAGTTCGACGAAATATTTCGTCATTCCCAGTTAACAGATTAATCAACTGAATTGTTTACCTGAATATTTCCGTTAATCGGATCCACTTCGAACCAGTTCGCGTATTCGCCGGTAATGGAATACCTCACTTCGCCGTATCCTCTTTTAATTTCTTCCTCGGTTACAGAGCTATCCATGTCTGTCGCTTTAACGTTCAACACTATCGTCGCGGGCTTGGCAGACTCGAGGACAGAAATCTTGTAATCCTCTTGCGTGAAGATCGGACTGTTGTCATTGATGTTCTGTACTTCGACGATCACGTTAGCCTCGGACATCTTGCGCGTTATCTCGTAGTCCCTGGCTAGAGCTCGCACCTTGAAGCGAATGAACTGGAAACAATGGCGTCATTAGATATCGCTTTAATGTGCTCCAGATCCTGCTAGAACTAGTCTCAATAAATCGTAGAAGGGAAAACCGGAGAAAGTTGAGACATTTTGTTTAATTTTTCATTTCTCAATCCATTTCATGGACAAACCTCAAGTTTGCAGTATTCAAATAGTTGTACTTTATAAAAACAACGAGAACGTGTCTATCGAAATTTTTAGCCTCTATTTAACCCTTTTCACTTACAGCAATTACATTCCTAAATCGAAACAATATTTTTACATATAACAGCTCCATTGTACATAATTAACTTCCTTCCCTACATTTGAATTGAATTACTATTTCCTCTAATGATCTCAAGAATACCTTCTGACTAAGTGCTTCGTAGTCCAATCTCTTGCTGAGAACAACATTCCCACTTTGCACACCGACGTTGACGTATCCCTCGGCGTCGTCGCCTCTCACCAGCTCGAATCTCTGGACAGGATATCCGGTGGTAGGTTCCTTAGCCGACAGCATTAACAACGTCGTTCCAAGCGGTTGTTCTTCCGGCGTAGAAATCCTGATGGTCGGATTATTCGGTGACCAACCAGGATTCGAGAAAGTCGGATTATCATCGCTGTAAGCTTGAATATAAACAGTCACTTCGACTTTCGTGATCTGCTTTTTTGGATTAACCACCGCGTTCAAATCCTGTACTTGGATCGTCAGAATGATCACTGCCGCCACTTGGTAATCCAGAACGTGATTCACCGTTATGAGTCCGGTGGTAGAATTTATACGGAACGCTGTTTTGTAATCGTAGGACGCAGTGTTCTTCAATGCCACGCCTGTTTTGTCGACAGCTTTGATTGGTTCTACCAACGAGTACTCTAAGTCGGCGTTCGAGTCGGGATCTGTAGCTACGACCTTCAGGACCGGTTCACCTGTTCAATCGTTATGGAAAATTAGTAAACATTTTATAGGGAGTCTAGAGACTTTACGCGTAATGTTTCTAACATACATCACAATCGCATTAAATATCACATGAGCTCACGCAAATTGTTACATTCCGAGGTGTCCGAATATTATTGTCACATTAAAACTAGACATTGTTTCGTTTAAAATAGAATACTTAGTAAACGTTAGTAATTACATAAATAAAAATTATGCTTTTATTAACTAGACCCTATACAGTAATATAATTTAGAATTTTTTTTTTTTCTTCAACAGGAACAAAAATTACAATCCTGCAAAATGAAAATTGTATAGTGTCTGAATATTAAAGTGATTCACTGTATAGCGTGATGCCAGTATTATGATGAGATGACAAGAGAAGCCCTGAGAGGAATACTGTGAATACGAGAAGAATACGTGAATGAACAAACGATAAACCTCCCTTGTCTCTCGTCGCCCTTGGAGCTCACCTTGTCATCTCACCGCAATAGTTATACAGAGCAGTTCAGAAAGATAATAGCATAGCATTGAGCAAAATCGAGGGAACTTTATAGTATTAATCGTGAGAACTGTTTAGTGTCGTTACTATTTTAAATAAACTTGGTATGCGTGACTTCTTAACCAATATTTCGCTAAAGCCGAAGCTACGTGCGATTAGTGTACTCTCTGCATTCGTTGCGAGTGACATTTTCAGCTCTCAATACCAATTAGCTACCGGAGAATAACCTTGGAAACATAGAAGAAGCTTCTATCAATATCGTACCAATGCTGGCTCTCTCAGACACGTAAACGAGATACGTGGACTCGTTGAACGTCGGCGGTTTATTGTTCACGTCGATTATGTTCACTGTGACGGTAGTAGTTGCAGTTTCCTTGATAGGCGTGCCAGAGTCGATGGCGTAAACGATCACCTCGTATTTGTCACCGCCAGTTTCCAAATCCAGACGAGCATCTGGAGACACAGTAATGACACCAGAGCTAAAACCATAGAATCGCGTTTGTCGTCAGAACAAATTTTTCCTCGGAACAATCTACACAGAAAATATTGTAATCGTTGTAGAACATTTTTGTCGTTACCTGGAGTTTATGAAGAAATTGTCTTTGGCACCGGAAGCAATGTGATACTGCAACAAATTGTCCCTGCCATCGGGATCGTTGGCTACCACTCTGATCACTTCTGTTCCTGGCGAGGCGTTCTCCAATAATCTCGCTCGATAATTGTTCGGTCCTGGTAAATTTAATTTGTAATTCCCACGGAATATAGGCTTCTGATTTCCGGGCACACCGACCCTCACGAGAAGCTCCACTTCGGAAAACAATGGCGGCTGTCCGGCATCCGTCGCTCGAATCTTCAATTCGTAAATACCTCTCTCGGTATCTCCTGAACGGACCGGCTTCGACATTGTCACCTCGCCTGACTGTGGATTTATCTACCAAACAATATCGAAACGTGTTCATAGTGCTTCTTCAACGATTCTTACAGTTTGCT
The DNA here is from genome assembly GCA_028453745.1 of Agapostemon virescens. NCBI lineage: Eukaryota > Metazoa > Arthropoda > Insecta > Hymenoptera > Halictidae > Agapostemon > Agapostemon virescens. The sequence continues at coordinate 9,551,890 of CM052091.1, read as the reverse complement.
TACTTCGCCATTTTATCACATAATCCAGTAATAGAACTTGAAGATCTATGTGACACTGAATCAACTTTCACACAGAGCTCGTCTAAAATTTTGTTAACCATTTTCAATCGTGCTAGACACTACATTGATAATGTTGTCGTTTCGCAACATGCAACAACAATTGCAATATCTCTTAGCTGTATTAACACTAGAACTACCAAACCAGTTGTTTTTATTGTTACTTAGTTTTTTCTTTCGGAATTATTGAAGTTATAAAAATATAAAATATGTTAACAAATGTTAAAGTAAAACGGTACTTTATCTACGAATCCTAAAATTTGTTTAAATTTATCTTAGTGCAGCGCACAACTCCACAAATGATTCTTTCTCCCAATTACCTTGAAGACGTCATCTGTCATGCTGTTGTGCGAGCTGATGGAGTACGTCACCCTCCCATTACCATTCGTGACATTGTCAGCGTCGGTCGCTCTGATAAACAACTGCGGATCGAAACTGGTCGCATCTTCCCGAACAGTTCTGGAGAATTTCGGCTGCTCGAAGACTGGTTTGTTGTCGTTAACGTCGGTCACCCGTACCAGAATGTAAAGATATTCGCGCCTTCCGCCGCCGTCTCTGACTTTCATCAGTAACATGTAATTATTGTTCGTCTCGTAATCCAACTGTTCGGCGACGTAGATTCCGCCGCCTTTTGGATCCGTCTTGAACTCGTCAGCTCCGAGGAGCGTGTAAGTCAATTCGCCGAAGTAACCACTGTCAGCATCCGTGGCGACAACGTCACTAACTTTCGTTCCTATTTCCGCGTCCTCGGAGACGTTGAACGTGTACGGTCTATGAGAGAACTTCGGGCTGTGATCGTTCGCGTCTACGAGTTGTATATGGACCTTGCACGTGGCTGCCTAAGAATTAGTTCGAAGCGATTTAGAAAAGACCGTGTGATCGCGTGAACGCTTGATTCATTAACGAATCATTTACCACTTCGTTTGCGACCAGTGCAACGACTTCGAACTCGAGCTCCCTCTTCGCAGGATCCTCCACGTCGTAGTCCAAAACGTCGACGTTCTTCGCCTTGATCACGACCGGAACTCTGCCTTGAGCTTGCGTCGGGCTGACGACGAAGGCTTCGCTGATTCCTGGATATCCTGGCACATCCCTCAGGACTAAACTATACTTTGCGTTCTCGCCGACGTCGCCGTCGCTCACGATTATATTGAGACCTACAAGTTAAACGTCGCTGTACAAAATTATATCATTTTGAATTATTGAAAGTTCAACATCGGGTGCAATGAAAGAAGAGCTAATTATCTTCCCTAACGATTGCAAGCTGTGCTAGAAACATAATTCACCAAAGAATTAAGGGGGGAATACACTTTATAAGATGAAAATTTTCGGTTTTTATTTTTGTTTGAAATTGATTCCAGTATGTGTCTAGAATACGTGTATAAAGTTACGGAGCAAAATTTTATGTATTTTGGGAGATACAGCTAGCCGAACAGGTAAGCGCCAGGTGCAAGTGGCGCAAAGCTGAAGCGAAAGGTGAATTAGATAATTTTAATCATCCTAGTCCACTTCACCCAGATGTCTTTAAACATTTAAAACTGATACATGAAGAACTTTCGAAGGAGGATTTATTAACCAGGTGTCTAGGTGGACACACACAGAATTGCAATGAAAGTTTCAATTCAACGGTTTGGCGCCTAAATCCAAAGCATCTAAATTCCGGAGCAAAAATTATCGAAACCTCCGCCTTTATTGCGGCTGGCATTTCTAACGAGGGCTACTCAGCTATATTATAAATAGTTGCATTTTTTCCTTTCAATTTACATTATAAAGTCGAAATTTTTAGCGAAAAATCGTAACTTTTTCAATAAAGCTAAAAATTTTTGCATTTTTGTTGGAATCTTTTTAGTTCATCGACGAGATAATTTTATAAGGATTAAAATAAAATTTTGTTTTCCTGTTTCAGATGATAATTAGAGGCTCTGAGATGTACACAAACTGATGAAGATGAATAAATGAAGATTTATAAATATTGCGGAAAAAAGTACATTAATCATTAAAATAGAAAATTTTTTGTATTGTTTAAATATAGAACATAATATCATGAAAGTTTGAGAATTATTCGCTTTGTAGTTATTGAGGTAAAAAATTCTAAAAATCGCTATTTTTTAAGCGTTCTAAAGTGTATTCCCCCCTTAATACTTTGATTGCCATGTCACCCACATATGGGTGAGAGAGTAATTTGTTGATTTTTAAAAATTAATTTGTACATTAATATAATCGTTGCACTACATTTAGTTGAAATCTGGAGAATACGAGAAGGTCGAAGGATAACTATGTGTCGTACATTTAAAATTTTTAATTGTTGTTTCATCAAATAAATTACTTTGATTTTGTGGAATTTTTGAGGTTGTTGTTCTGGCAGTTAAAGTGTTAAACAGTAACGCGAATCACCTGGCAATGAAGTGTCCACCCCAATATTCTCGGAGATGTTCACGTTGAACGATTTCTCGTTGAAAACAGGAACAAGATCGTCGACGTCGGTGACAACCATGGTAACAATGGATGTCGCGGTGTCCGTTGGTATTTCGTTGTTGATGAGCTCCGTGGCTTTCACCTGGAAAGTGTAAATCCCGCCGTTCTGTAGAATCTTCGGATCCTCTCTGTCGAGGGAGACGTTGGTTGTGACGATTTTGCCGACGGTGATGTCACCGTCCCGCGACATTTCTAGATCGAAGTGTCCTGCAACGTCCTCTTCGAGGGTGAGCAGCAAGGCTCTTGGTTTCCCTGTGTCGCCATCGCGAGCTCTCACCGTTAGGATCGTCTGACCAGCCGGCGTGTTCTCCGGAAGCGCTGCGTTGTACGGCGCATTCAGAAACACGGGTGGTTGATCCTGAAAACGTGGTTGTCCATGAGATATCATGCTCACTGAACAGCCTGCATTAATCCACGGTGCATTCATCCCGACCAGGATTTTCAATTTTTCTTCATTCTTTGATACGTCTTTGACGCATCCGATTCTTAACACGTTCCGTGCTAAACTGTTTTTACTCGATTTTCCATACAAGCCGATTTATGCGTGACTAAAGATTTATATATTATTACAAACTTCTTTTGCTTCGTTCTATATCGCATCTTTTCTAATGTAACACTGTTTTGGGTGGAAATTAGTTAGTTGTAAGTTTATTGTATAATATATCTTTTTAGCGCATTCAATAAATATGTCATCGTGTACCATCGATGGTACATCGGTGTTCTATACTTTCCGTTATTCCGACAGAAAAGAGTGAGAACAATTTTATTTCGAAGTTATACGATTTTGCTTTAGAACTTTGTTTTTTAAGAAATAATTCATCTTTCCTTAGTTTCGCAGAGTGGAACGTATCGAGTTGAGAAAACCGCAAAAAGACACAGAAGAGATCGAAAAAACATTTAAGAAATGCTTTTCAGAGTACCTACTCAAAATTACAAGTGTAAACCATTGAATGATGGTTCCTTAAGTCACAATAAAAACTCGAATTTTCTACAATTTCTCTGAATGAATTCAAATTTTCTAGTAGCTAGTCTAAATCATTAACAATTTACAATTCAATAGAATCAACGTTTCTCCAGAAGAATTAGCTACACTGTAACTAAATGAATACGTCAAGTGAATTTTCTCGAGCTTCTTTGCATAAATTCAAATTCTCTAGTAACCAGTCTAAATCATTAACAATTCTCAGAAGAGAATTAATCAACGTTACTCCAGAGTAATTAGCCACGCCATAACAAAATGAATACGTGAAGTGAATTTTCTCTAGCTTCTCCGAATAAATTCAAATTCTCTAGTAACCAGTCTAAATCATTAACAATTTACAGTCCGATAGATTCAACTGCAGAGTAATTAGCCACATTGTAACAAAGTGAATACATAAGAATTTCAATAGACATAACCACGGTAGCCATCGAATTAGCCAACGTTAATGGCACGTTCCGTTCCGTCGATCACAAGCTTCAGCTATTCCGTCTGTCATCGCGCGATTAATTAGCAACGCGCAATCGTTGCTTAACGAGAGATTTCGCGGATCAATAAAGTTAGAAGAAACGCGGGGTTGCGCTTCACCGTCTCGGGGTGAAAGTATGGCTTGCTCGGAAACGGAGTCACTAGGCAATGCGGTATTTTCCGGCCGGTTTTAGCATATGCCATCTTGTTAACCGATATTGACCGATCGGGATGAATGTACAGTTACCTCGGCTACGGTCGAGACCCACTTCTTACCTGTACATCGAGAACATCAACGGCCACGGTTGCTCTAGCTTGCAGCACCTTCGTCGGATCGCTGGCACCGTCCACAGCCAGAAGATTGATCAGGTAGGAATTTCTACGCTCGTAATCGAGCGGCTTCGCGAGCGTAATCTTCACGTCATACTTCCCCTCCGTTAGCTGCATCAAACACCATAAAAATTCAAAGTAAAACGCACAGCTTTGTAGAACACACACGTTCGATCGAGATGTTGTACACATTCGAAAGAAATCATGTTCTATAAAACTGTTACGAAATATCGTACAAGTTTTAAAGGATCATCGGTATAGGCTACAACAATCTTCGACTCGATGTTCCACCACGAAAAAACATTGTTTAACCCCTTGATTGATCAGGTAGGAATTTCTATGCTCGTAATCGAGCGGCTTCGCGAGCG
>CM052091.1:9518931-9547113 GCA_028453745.1 Agapostemon virescens | reverse complement strand
GAAATCATGTTCTATAAAACTGTTGCGAAATATCGTACAAGTTTTAAAGGATCATCGGTATAGGCTATAATAATCTTCGACTCGATGTTCCACCACGAAAAAACATTGTTTAACCCCTTGATAGATCAGGTAGGAATTTCTATGCTCGTAATCGAGCGGCTTCGCGAGCGTAATCTTCACGTCATACTTCCCCTCCGTTAGCTGAACCAAACACCATAAAAATTCAAAGTAAAACGCACAGCTTTGTAGAACACACACGTTCGATCGAGAAGTTGTACACATTCGAAAGAAATCATGTCTTATAAAACTGTTGCGAAATATCGTACAAGTTTTAAGGAATCATCTCGATGATCGGAAAAAACATTGTTTAACCCCTTGCCTTATCATGGCAAATCTAGCAAATATAAATATAAATCAAATGTTGTTCATTCGTAATCAATATTTTAGCATCAAGATGTAAAGCAGTGTAAAAGATATAAATCGTCTTTTTTCTCCTGTAACATTTTTAGCGGTGAAAACGTTATAGTAATTTTAGTTAGAAAGAGAATGGTATGGCAAAGGGTTTAATGGTTTCAATGGTTTCAGATTTTGTAGAAAATTGTAGGACGCGTTACCTTTTCCGCGGAAACGTTGAAGACTTCGCAGACGTCATCGTCCCGCGACGCGGAGACACATTCCACGTGAACATCCGCGTTTACGCCACCGTCGAGATCGGTGATAGTGATCGCGCTAGGAGGAACTAACAGGCCACCCACGCGCCAACTTTCCGGCACCATAGCCGCATAAGGTCTGCCATGATAGACCGGCGGATTATCGTTTTCATCCAGCACGGCGATCTCGCGACGAAGAGACACGGTGTTGGGCTCCGATCCGGCGATCCCTTCGTCTGGAAAAGTAATTGCCAGTTACTACGACCGATCAAACGGATCCTCTTGAATCGTTACACTTCCATTTACATGTATGGCTCGTTAACTTTTCTCTGTTTCAGTTCTATCTGTTTTATTGCGTACGATTAAATCGAAAGTGCCGCGCTGCTCGTCTTCGAATGCCATTAAAAACAGAACGTCACCTTTACAATGCCGAATAAACGTAGACTTCGTTAGCCATTGTAGTGGGCTAAGAATGTCAGGATTAATTAAAAAACTAGTAACAAAAAACATCTAAGCAAGTGTTGCGAACGATGATACATCGTCGTTCTGCACTAAAAGGATTGATATCGTACTACTATATCGTTTACGATTCATGCGATGTTGGATTTTATATTTCTAGACGTACAAGAATTATCTTGCGAACGCCTTCGTAGAATTCTCGAAGGATGCATCCTTGCAACGCTCAAGTGGGTGCTTACGCTAAGAGCCATAGGGTCTGCAGATGTGCTGTTATGGTTCGTCTTTTAACTTTCACCTTAGACCTTTCTTTCGACCCTTCTTTCTTATTTGCTCTTTTAAAATAAAGTCACAGTAATATCGACAAGTATTACAAAATGTTTTATCAAATAGCCCTAAGTTCCTCATATGCAAAATTGTAATACAGACGAATATTTTTAATGTCTTCTGTTCCCTCTTGTTTGACGAAACAAATTCTAACTGTAATTTTTTAAAATTACCACCGAAATTCAATATTTACAGATCTATTTAGAAAAATGTGAACAAAATGGAGGAACACAGTTTGAATTTTATTTTAAATTTCCAGAAGAAAAGATGTATTTGTAGCACAGTTATGTTTCTGGCGCTTGCACGAAAGTGTGTAAAAATACAACTGACATAATCACGTAGCCAGCGTACCATGAACGTGTGTTCAGACATCGTGCGTGTATAGAATTTGTCCGTTGGCCTAGATATCGGCGATTAGCCATTGATAGTCCAGCGTAACAGCGTAACGGGACACCAATAAAAGCAGTATAGTTACCCGTTATGCTGATGATGACTTCGATCAAGTCTTGCGTCTCTCTGTCCAGTGGCTTTCTCAGAACGACGAAACCGGTGTCCCGATTCACGGTGAAATACTCGCCGCTGATGGAGTAGTGCAACCTAGAATCCTCAGGGTCCTCTCCTTGCAGCCTGTAGACAGGTGCGCCAGGAGGTGTGCCTTCCGACACCGCTAACCTGGCCATGTCGCCACCTTGCACGAAATGCGGTGCTCGGTTGATCACCTGACCCCATGACGAAGACCATGTGAAGAGCGCAAAGAACAGAATCGTCCACATCGTCACCTGGCGAAACAAAATCGTCGGAAACTTACATCTCTCAATTTATTCTAATAATTGTAATAACTGTAATAATAATTTATTCTAATTCAATGCCTCAGAAAATTTTCTCCGGTCCGTGGTTGAGAAGTTGAATAAATGTTTGAAAATTGTTTGAAATATACGCAGCTTGACGAACAAATTGTTTATGTCGTCATCCGATGCAACAAAACTCTTCGTAATTTACATTTTTCAATTTATTTCAACACTCGAATCTTAATACGAAGATGTTAACCCTTTGCGGAGAAGGATTTTTGAAAATGTTGGAAATACTCTGGCCAGAAAGCTAAATTTTGTAATAATGTTTTAAGTTCTGAGTGAAAATTAAAATGCATACCGATCTTATATTATTACAATAATTAAATTATATTTGTTGCAACTTTAAGGATTGAATATGCGGACCTGATGTCGCCAATATGTCGACACTCGTTCTGAAAGGGTTAACAGCTGTTTGAGACCCGGATAGTTTTCTTTAAAGAATAAAGAACTGTTAAAGAAGACAAGATATAAAAATTGTATATGTTGTTATCAGGTAAAGTGAAATTTTTCAAGAATTATATTTTGCAACTTATTTTAACTGAAGCTTAAAGGTACAGAAAATTTCTAGGAAGTTTTGCTTAAACGGTTAGCTAGTAGAATAACATTTTGTGAACGTCATCTTTGGCCAAAATAATTATATATTTTTTTAATCGTCATTAGTACTCCAGAAAATAAATTATTTATCGAATTATACGCGTAGGTGAACAGTAATAACCAGCTGGGACATCTGACAGGTACTTCATCCAAATGAGCAACCAGTTGTGTAAACGATGTCGCATTAATGCCAGAAATATGCAGCGCACACTCTTCTTCATTCAAGTGGTCATTGAAATGCACTTTTCGCCCGATTAAAAATTATAATATCCTACGTACGCTCGTACGCATGCGTGGTACCGGTTACTACCATTATTACAACCAGGAAGGATTACGACAGTTGGAAACTTAAAATGGAGGTGCGCGTAGCAGACACAGTACACTGACCTCCTGGCAACTTTCATTAGGGTAAATTGGAGCAGAGTAATTAAGAAAAAGTTTTATTTATCAAACTGCGCTCTCTCTCGCGTGACAAATGAACGCTTACTATATAAGAACCCCATCACGACTCCGCTCACTTCCGGTCATCGAAACCAGCGTGTCTTAAACGCGATTTGTATTATACTACTTCGGAAGGCGTCAGACGTTGGCGATGAATAGCCACAACAATAACGTAACACGTGGAATTATTGACTGGGAACGAAATAACCTTTCACGGTGTACATAGTACACGATCTTCAGAATAAAAGCGCGGTGTAATCATTCGTTGGGCAACGAGTCATTTCTGTGCTGCTGTTCCGAACGTTTTCTCGACACAATTTTACCTCGAAAAACTTCAACACTCTCTAAACTTTTAATCCTTTGCGCTCCATGCAATTTTAATTTCAAAATCGAAACATTTTTCGATACAAAATAGTTCCAGTTTACATGGTTAATTTTCATTCGTGTGCAAAAACTTCATTAACACGTTGACTGCGAACTTTCAAGCTCAAAAATTCCACAAAATTAAAGTAATTTATTTAATAAAGCAACAATTGAAAATTTGTAATGTTTGACAAATGGTTAGCTTTCAACCTTCTTGTATTCTCCAGATATCAGCTAAATTGATTGCAACAAATATATTAATATAAAAATTTATCTTTAAACATGGACTAATAATTCTGTCACCATATATGCGTGACATGACAGTCAAAGTGTTAAAGTTATTTTGAATAATAGTACAGCAATTTTTAGTCTTCTTAGCCTCTAAGGCGACATTGAAGAGCAAAACAAACGAAGGATCTAGGAAACGAACAAATTTATTATGGTGTGCTAATAACAATAGAAGTTATTTTAACACTAGAAGTAAACTAACATAATAAATCTAACACTAACACTAGAAGTTAGTTTAACACTAGAACTACCGAACAATAAATCCAACGATATACATTGCTTTGTAATAATAACGACACTGCATCTATTAAAACTTCATACAATATTTATTGTAAGAGATATAACATTTAATGTTATAACATTTTAGTTATAAAACATTTTTATAACTTCAATAATTGCGAAAGAAAAACCTAGGGACCGGTCAAAATGACTGGTTTGGTAATTCTAGTATTTAGTTTGTATCATTCGCAATTAACGTGCGGTAAGCTGTGTCAGGATAAACTGAAGAACTAAGTAACAAATAAGAGGATATAAGTACGTAACAAGAGATTTGATTAAGAGATATGACATAAGCGTTCGCAGATTTGAACGACACTCGTTCTTCTCACCTCGTGGTCAACGCCCTGCGAAAAGTCAATCTTCATTTTGTTTCGAGCAATACGTCACAACGCGTGACGGCAAGGCCTCCTCGAATTAATAGATTCCTTGCAGATGATATCATACTGCTACAAACGAAACGGTAGACAAAGTTTTGTCATTTTTTGATTAAATGCGTCTTTTATTCAAGTATATATTGGCCATTATTATCTATGACCTTTTGCCATTTTTGGGGCAGAGACATAATCCAATCGGAATAGAACTTCTGTGGTTTATCGGCTAAATACTTGGCCAAGTGAATTTCACAGTCCTTTTTGAATAAAATTTTTTATCATCAAAGAGTTTTGTAGAGATCGACACAAACTATAATTTGATGGTGCAAGATCTGCGCTATACACAGCGATCATGCCGAGGCGTTCACTTTGACGACGCCATTTTAGGATCATAGGGAAAAGAGCAGGAACCGACGCCACAGAGATTCAAACCCGAAACTCGTGATTCGTAGCCAATACAACTTCCGCGCACACCCACGCAGCCCTACGACTTTTCCTAATTCTCCATACGCCCTTAGGCCAAAAGTGACTCCTCACGCAACACATTAGCTTCGTTACTCTTTCGGAAACGCTATGCTGCTACCAACTCGCAAGGCGCGACATCAACTGTCCTCGATACGTTCGCGATAGAGGATGCTAGATGCCCTTTTAACGATCTCGCCGATAGTGCTCGTTCATTATTCAATTTCCGCATCGTTTAGAGTCTGATCCGAAGTAACTGCCACTCCTATTCAACCCTTTCTACTACACGCGAGTCTCGTTCGGTCCAGCGCCAGATGTTTTAATTAGTATTTTTGCTAGATCTTGGGACGCAGGTTTATTAGGGGTTGTCCTTTGTAGACACGTGCGCCTCCGAGATTTTTATTTTTGTACTCAATTGCAATTGAAGTACCATAAACCTTGAAGATGTACCGTCTTGGGGACATTTCGGGGCTGCTCTTGCTGAACACGTTGAATGCCACGGGGATCACCGGTGACCGGCACCGTTGCATCGTTTAGGAACGGTTATCAATAAATTAACAGCACTGAACATTAACGCAGTACTGCCAAAATTAACCAGATTATAGTAATAGCTGAAAAATTCAGTTTTTAGTAACTAACAATTTTGTTCAATAACGCTGATCATTTCTATAAATGAAACAAATGAAACTTGTTCGAAGCATGCAAAATTCGCGTGGCATTTAACGTGTTAATTAACCCTTGGCGCTCCAATGGCGCCTCCGAAGCGACACTGAAAATTTTCAGACTATTATTCAAAACAATTTTTACATAACAAATGTCTGTAATTAAGAAGTCTGTAGAAATTTAAATATTGCCGTACGATTAACAGTGACGAATTTGATACGCACGAAAATAAATGAAGCACGTGCAATGGAATTATTCTAGGACAGAAAAATCTATCGAGTTAGGAATTAGAATTGCTTGGAGTGCAAAGGGTTAAAATTTGGTACCACGAGTCAGACCCGTGGTTTCAGCATGGTTTCCCAAGAAGCGAATTACGTGAAAAATTTAAGTTTAAAATTTAATTTAATTTTTAAAACGTTAATTAAAGTTTGGCTCGCGGTTTTCACGTTCGGCTCAGCATCGCTACCAAGATTCAGACTCGTGGTAACAGCGGAAGCGGGTAAGTGTCGGTATATTGAATGCAATGCCGGTCTGCTCTTTCGAATGCCTCTTCTAAACAACCTCGACCTAAATAAGCAAATTGCCCGAATCGAATATTCAGGCTCGAAACAAGTGTAGCAACGAACAGCGAAGAAATCGATGTGACGTTTTAAAAACGATAGACAGTGGCTCGCAAAGTAAATAAAATAATTTCCTCGACGGATTTAAAGTTACCGGACGAGAATGCGATTCGTTAAAGGCCAAAAGCCTACTTTTCTCCTTAAGCCCAATGACCCTGGTCAATTTTGTCATTTGAAATTGTTTCGAAACGACACAGCCACTTTTGTGTCTAGACTACGGTTCGTGGAAGATGTGCGAAGTGGCAGAGTCGAAAAGTTAACAAGAAACATTACGAGGAAGATGGAGAGACATTGTTGAAGGATTCGAAGAACTACAAGCGTTCGACATGCTTTTTTCATCGAGGATCAGAAAACAACAATTTCAATATTTCATAATGTGTTCGTATAATTCTTGCCCTGTCGCGATACATGGCAATAAAATCGAATTTACGATCCCTTGATGTCGCCCTGAAGTTGTCTATGCGAATGTAAATCGATATGGAAGCGTGTAGGTTAAACGCAACGTCTTCTTGTTAGGTTGTTCGATCGTAAATTAAGTTTTTGTCTTCCACTCGTATTAAAACGTCGAACGGCCGAGATTTAAATCGCGACGAACGATCGGTATTATTAAGGACTAGACAGGGTCTAAGCAGTTACAATCCTTCCGCAATGTTCGTAGTTTATTTTCAAAAATTAAATGTGTCCTGAACAGTTCAAAGAAATTTGAAATGGAAGATTTCCTCAGTCCATCTTTCTTTCTTTGCGGTCGGTGACATCGATGGAAACCGTAGCTAACACCGTTCGTCGTTATTTATTAGAGGAAATAATTAAAATAGAAAATGCTATTCTGTTTCCAAACTGTTGTCTCTACAAGTTTACTTGCAAATAGTCGAATTAGACGAAACTGGTAAACACATGGTGAAATCGAACGTTGACAATTTGCAAATAAATTGCGACAGTGAGAACGATCGATTGCGACAATCTTTCGTTTCTTACGATTGATTTTGCAAAAATAGTAATCCAAAAAGCGAATGGTCTTTCCTATTTCAACAATTCCCTCTAATAAATAAAGACGAATGGCGTTACCTGCGGTTTCGGCCGATGTCGTCGATCGTAAAAGAAGAAGAGAATGCAGGATAACGATACGAAAGTTCAAGAGACTGCTATAATAAGCAGCCGCAAGTTTCTTGCTCGGACACAGGATCGGCGCTCACGTTTGACGGAAAAATGCAAGTTGCAAACCGCAGACGAGTGGGCCGGGAGGAAATGGCTAAACTCTGCGGAGGATGCAACGGTCTATCGAAGCCACCGGGTGCCACCCATATAAAACGACTTCGTCGAGCCGCGTTCTTTTCCTCGACGCGAAAAGAAAAACCGCTTGAGGCGTGCCGATGCAACGCAGCAATGCACCGCGGTGCACCGCGTGCATTGGCGCGGCCGCCGTCGACTGAATGACTTCCACCGAGCTAGTGCGGTCAGTGAAAAGCCGTTAGAAATCAGATTCCATTTCAGGAGTTCGCGGAACTCTTCTCGAGATCCGTAAATTGAATTGTCCTGTTACGCGGCCAACTACTATTTATCTCCGCTCTCTTTCTTTTAAACACACTTTTACACAAAGAAAGTCGCCGCTAGCTTCTTGCCAACGCGAGCTATGCAGCTTGCACTACAAAATGTGGAAAGCTGCCCGGCCAGTTGAACCTCTCATTTGTCAGATCGATCGACACGACAACATAGAAATGTGGAGAAAATTCAACAAAAAAGTTCTTGGTACAAATATACAACTTTTCTTCTGTAATCGTTGAAATGTACGAAAGCTGTTCAATTTTTTAGTAAACGTCTTCGTCGAAGCGTCTGTTAACCCTTTGCACTCCAAGCAATTTTAATTCGTAACTCCATACATTTTTCTGTCCTCCAATAATTCCATTGTACGTGGTCGTTTCCTTTCGTGCATATCAAATTTGTTACTATTAATTGTACGAACAACAGTTCAATTTTTACTAGCTTCTTAAATACAAACATTGCAATGTTAAAATTGTTTTGAATAATATTGCCCCAATTTTTAATGTCCCCTCAGAGGAGCCATTGGAGTGCTAAGGGTTAATGTACGAATTATACAATATCCAAATAAATGCAGTTTCACTGCACAATGGTTAGAAAAGGGTTAAAATTAGACTATTATAATTTCATGACGAAAAATGCCACGATAATCGACCCTGGCTCATCGTAAATGAGACATGAATAATTTGTCGTTGAAACTTAGAGCTCCTCTAATTTCGCACAACAACGTGATACACGTTCATGTTTAAACATTCGTTCAGCGTGTATCATACGGCGATAATACCCATAAAGTAATTGCAAAGGTAATTATCTAAAGGCAGTGCTGTACGTAGTGATTAATGGAATAACTGTAATTCCAAACGTTAAGAAGATCGATGTGATTATTAAAAAGTAGAACTTTCTATTTGTTTTCAATTTCTTGCGAATAACTATGTTATTCATATTCTTACGATAAATATTTATTTTTTCAGAAATGCCCACAGTCCGATGATCTCCGTAGCCTATTCGTTATGACGAAGACGTAGAACAGACTATGAGATTTTGTAATTCTAATTGGCAACCTGCGTGTACGTTTGTTTTGTTCGGTGTGCTCGCGTTTTTCGAGATCCGGCGATGATTTATAGCGCTGGCTGGCGCAGTTGCTAACGAGAAACAAGGCGCAAAAGTAATTTCAAGATCAAGTCGTGAAACTTCACGGGCCAATGAGCATCGTGCATTAGAGTTACGCAGATCTGTTACAATCTACGACGGTAACTTTCTAGTAGAACCTCCGGACGGATTCCGAACAAACGTCTTGCACAACAGGCATCGGCTCGAGATAAACGCAGAACGCGTTCCACGCTATTCTACCTCCGTCATAACTCTCACTCGAGACGGCAGTTCGTACAGAATCAGAACCACTCGACCGATTACATTTTCCAGCTATACTTAAACCAACCAACAACAATATTCAGACCGTGTTACCTCAGAATGCAGCTATTTGGAGCAAATCGCGAGATGGATTATCTGATCGCTCGTTGATCGTCGATCGTTCGATACGCGGCTCGAAATTGAATGGTTTATTTGCTTAACGATCCTTTGATTTCTCATGTATCTATTTATTGTATATCAAGTTTCTCTGGATTTTGTGCATTTATTACAGAAATTCTATTACGCGTGACAATTAATTTGCGGCTCGAAACTGAATGATTTATTTATTTAATCGTCCTTTAATTTCTTATATATTTATTTATTGCTAATCAAGTTTCTCTGGATTTTGTGCATTTATTACGGAAATTTTATTAAGCGCAACAGTTAATTCACCACTCGAAATTCAATGGTTTATTTATTTCAGAATCCTTTCATTTCTGATCTATCAATATATGGCAAATTAAATTTTTCTGGATTTTGTGCATTCATGGTAGAAATTCTGTTAAACGTAACAATTAATTTGCGGCTCGAAATTCAATGGTTTATTTATTTAACGATTCTTTACTTTCTCATCTATCTATTTATTGTAAATCAAATTTCTCTGGTCTTTATGCATTTATGACAGACATTCTATTAAGCGTAACAATTAATTTGTGGCTCTCGCGGTTAACCAAAAGCTAAATTATTATTTCGAATTTAAGTGATTCAACCAGCATTTGATTTATGCGTGGCATGAAGCACATTAATAGAAAGTCGTGGACGTTGTTGTAGTGAGTAGTTGAGTCGCTTGTAAGTAGTCATTAAATTCATGAAGAACAGGCTACGAATTCATCTGTGCACCTCGAAAGTCAATCAAATTATTAAGAAATGAATTCAATGTCTGTGCAGCTCGTGTACCGTAAACGATTAATCTAGAGAGTCTTTATCTCGCATAAAAATTAGCAGATTACTAAAAATTGTGAATGTAAAATAATTCAATTTCGATTCAACGTTTAAACGAATCTGATAATATGCAACATAACACTAGAACTACCAAACCAGTCATTTTGATTAGTCCCTAATTTTTTTCTTTCACAATTAAAAGTTATAAAAATGTTTTCATCAGAAATTTACAGATATACTTCTTTAATGAATCATATCTTTTACAATAAGAATTGTATGAAGTTTTAATAAATGCAGTCTCGCTATTATTACAAAGCAATGTATTTCGTTGGATTTATTGTTTGGTAGTTCTTTTGTTAAATTGGTTCCAAAGGTACTGTAGAAAGCTTGATTATTATAGAGAGAAAACCGGAGTGCCACGACGCTAATTCATTTTTAAGGAGATGTTTGTATTATGAGTGAGCAACAGGTCGAAGAACATTCGGCTGAGTGCACTTTCTACGGAATTAGGAAGCGTTTAGTATGCATTTGCGTGGCATCATGGACAACGTCGAAACGACGCGTGAGAACAAATCATCCCGTTGAAAGGAAGGAACAATTACGGAGGACAATTCTCCCGGTAGTTTCTTCGTGTTTTTGTGCATACCGCCAGTCAACTTCCGTGTTTCGAAGGCTGCTATCAAGTATTGTCTTCGAGAAAGGTAATTATTAAGCGAGGAACATCAGCGGGCACACCGACGGGCTGTCGTTATAAAAGAAATTCTACGTGACTGAAAATATTCAATCACTGTTACGCACTGGAGGAAGAATAAATTTCCACTCTGTAAATCTTTCTAAACACGCGACGGTGAAACGGCACAGAATGTAACCGGTTTCAAATCTGTGAATAAAATCAATCCTTAAGAACGCTGCCAATAGTCTTCGATACTTTGTAGCAATGGAATGCGGATTTTTATGCTGTATATTACTTTTTTGGCATAAACCACCGAACCTAATGCTCAGCAGAAGTTTATTTCGTCTCTAAAATATTTTAATAAATTAATATTAAAGTGAACATGATATTTGTACTTTGCTTCACGAGGTACGTCATAATGGCGGTCGTTGAAGCCACTCTTAGGCTAAAGGTAAATTTTAACTGGTTAAATTTATTACGTTATTTCTTTTGCAACTAGCCACAATTAAATTCTTATAATATAAAAATTACATAGTACATATTTGTAGTTATAATGGAACTTATTTATTCACGTTACCTCCAGATTTCATATGCTACCAAAATGGAGGATAAAGAACCAATGATATTCAGACCGAAATTTTCGATGTCACACAAGAATCGGTTAAAAGCTGCACTTCCCAATTTATTTCAGTTTTTACGTTTCTGTTAAATTCAATAGGCGAAATATTAAAAAATTTCGTCTCTAAAACATTTTAATAAATTAATATTAAAGTAAACCTGATATTTGTACTTTGCCTCACGAGCTACGTCATAATAGTTGTTGAAGCTACTCTTAGGCTAAAGGTAGATTTTAACTGGTTAAATTTATTACGTTATTTCTTCTGCAACGAGCCACAATTAAATTCTTATAATATAAG
Organism: Agapostemon virescens; assembly: GCA_028453745.1. Lineage (NCBI taxonomy): Eukaryota > Metazoa > Arthropoda > Insecta > Hymenoptera > Halictidae > Agapostemon > Agapostemon virescens. The sequence goes on along the minus strand of CM052091.1, from coordinate 9,535,330 downwards.
AATTACATAGTACATATTCGTAGTTACAATGGAACGTATTTATTTATGTTACCTCCAGATTTTATAACCTAATGCGTGCTACCAAAATGGAGAACGAAGAACCAATGATATTCAGACCGAAATTTTCGATGTGACAAAAGAATCGGTTAAAAGCTGCACTTCCCACTTTATTCCAGTTTTCACATTTCTGTTTAATCCAGTCGACGAAATATTTAAAAATAGTAATCATGTATTAATTTATTAGCTCGCTAAACTCGCTGAATTAACTGTTTCGAGCGCAATGAATGGTCGATTGCGTAGGAACAAAGCATCCCTGCCATGCTTTCTACATTCCATCGAATGATGTTTCTGCAGCCTTAAATTACGTGGTCTTGGAAGAAGCCGCGTTGCGCAATAACGATACTCGTTTGTTTACTTTCGTGAATTCTTACGAGACAGAGGTTTCACTATTCTATTTCACTATTGCCGGTTGTGCGCATCGGTGTTAGGAACACTTGCGGAAAAGTAAGCGGGGCAATAAGAAAATTTTTGTAAATATTTATCGGCGAGATTTGAGGCTAATCTGCAACAATAATTAGGCTCTCGCGGCCACGGCGCGAGCATGATTTCTGCCTCGGAGGCGCGCAACGCGGAAAACCACGCAGGGTTTAAGACCCATGACGAGCAGCATGCTCGCGCCGTGCGGATGCGCACACATGCCCGCAAGAAACTTTGAGCAGAGGTGGCAATTACCAGCAACCGAGTGTAAAATGATACAGCGGAATCGAGCGATGGATTCATCGTCGTTCTTTCGCATCAGGAAGAAATCCGCGGATTTCCTCGAGGAAGATCGCGAATAATCAGTCCGCATCAGGATTACAATAGACGAGTCGTTGCCTTCCGAGCGAACAGTTAACACTTTGCTGTCTGCACGTTTCATCAGGATTTTTTTCAATTGTCGTCGGCAGTTTTTCGAGGTTTTTGGAGATCATAAATCGTAAAATTTTACTAATACGTCAGTTACTATCATCAGTTCTCATTAGTTTTCAATCCTGCCCCGCTATTTTCATGAAATTTTGAGGATATATGTAAATAAATGTAACATCTTTTTGTATAACATACAGTAATACTCTTTAAATTTAACAATAATAATATAACTTTATTTTAATACTTTAAATTTAATAATAACTCTTTGAATTTGTATAACTCTTTCAAGATTGAACCAAACGTCTTGATTTTTCAGGAGCAACTAGAAGCATTGATTTACTAAATGATGTGCGAAAAGGATTTTGTAACAGTTGCAATTGATATGAATTACATGAAAAATATAAACAGCACTTTTTAAATATTTTGCATTTGAGACATGTATAAAAAATTTTAGAGACCCATTTTGAAGACGTACGATAATTATACACGTGCAGAAAAATTCATTGAAATCGATCGTCGTACACACGAGCTGCATGCCATCGGAAATGGTGAAAATCGCAATTTTTCACGATTCTCAGTCAATTTCTTCGTTTTCGTTTGTCGGTTTCGGAAATTTGTATAAGCTGGTGTTGCTTTAACTGACTGGAAAGTCTGTCTTCAGCAGCAGGTAAATAATCCTTTATCCAAAATTCGCATACTTTCAATATCGATAGTTTTGCGCACGACACCACAGTGGTGTCACCGGCCTTTGCGCGATAATTTTTGCATGACGCCAACGTGGTGTCCCCGGACGGCAGAGTGTTAACAAACTGATTCAACGACCGCGACTGAATAACGCATTAACTGCCCGTTTAGCAATAAATTTCCATAGTCGAATTTGATGTTATATGGGTAATAAACTTTCCTCTGCTTCAGATTCAGCGTGCACAATTCGCTCATCCCAACACGCGAACCTTCCACGGGGCCTAGTCTCGATACAAACGTAGTTGTTACTTTCAATCAATTTCAAATGACAAAATTGACCAGGCCCATTGGGCTTAAGGAGAAAAGTAGGCTTTCGGTCTTTAATGAATCGCATTCTCGTCCGGTATCATTAAATCCGTCGAGGAATAGATTTTATTTACTTTGCGTGCCACTGTCTTCTATTATTAAATTGCCACATCGATTTCTTCGCTGTTCCACACTTGTTTCGAGTGTGAATATTCGACTCGGGCAATTTGGTTATTTAGGTCGAGGTTGTTTAGAAGAGGCATTCGAAAGAGCAGATCGGCATTACTTAACCCCTTCCGGTAATACCACGAATTTGAATCTTTTACCGATACTGTGCCAAACTTTAATTAACGTTTCAATATCTGTGGAAAATGATATTGCAAATAAATACCGTAATATTCTACCAAATTTTTGACGCAATTTGCTTCTCGGGAAACTACACTGAAACCATGGGTCTGACACGTGATGCCAAACTTTAATTAGGCGAAAGCAGCCCGGAAATGTCCCCAAGTCGGTACGTCTCAGGGACACCAATCCAAAGGTAGTCGCACACTCGGTAATACCTGATGGTTCACATCTGGAGGTTTATGGTACGTCGATTGCTATTGAGCACAAAAGTAAAATTCTTGAAAGGACACGTGTTTACAAAGGACAACCCTTAATAAACCGGCGTTCCGAGCTCTAGCAAAAATACCAATTAAAACATCTGGCATTTTCGTTCATTTAAAATTTCTTTCAGACGACATTCGCGTCTTAATACATGCTGAATATCGAGAAAATATATTCTGCTGGATACATAAGAAGATACAGAAGAAACATGATCCTCGAAATTTGAACGAAGACGTGCGAAGACAATCACGTGTTTCCACCTCTATAGAAAATTTCTTCAAGACAATATTCACGTCTAAACACATGCTGTATATCAAGAAGATATATTCTGATCGATACATAAGAAGATACAGAAGAAGCATAATCCTAGAAATTTAAAGAGAGACGTGCGAAGACAATCACGCGTTTCTACCTGTATAGAAAATTTCTTTCAGATAATATTCGCGTCTAAACACATACTGTACATCAAGAACCAATATTCGTTTAGATGTGTAAGAAGATACAGAGATTCGCGAGGAAACATGATCCTAGAAGTTTGAACAAAGACGCGCGAAGGCAACCACGCGTTTCCACCTGTACAGAAAATTTCTTTAAGCCGTACATCGAGTAGCTACATTCTATTAGATACATAAGAAGATACAGAAGAAGCATGACCCTCGAAGTTAGAACGGAGACGCGCGAAGACAATCGCACGTTTCCACCTGTATACAAAATTCAGCCGCTCTGCAGCTACAAGGACACCGTACGTTCGTGTTCTCTTAAACGAACGGTACACCAGGAAGTACGATGGAGAATTCTAAGGTGAATGATACATCTTCGAGAGATGTTATCGCAAAACTCGCGACATCCTGTCCGCCGAGGAAGTCGAGGAGAGCCGGTTGCAAAAAATGGCCGGCGAAGAAGAAGAGCGCAACGCGTGGCAGGACGGTGGTTTTCTTAGTCATTCATCCTGGTATCACCTGGTCACACAGTGTCAGGATTCCAGGCGCGTAACGTAATGGCGTTAAGCCGTTCGGTGGGGGCACCATAACGGTTTTTTTTTTCCTGCTCCCTCCTTCGTGGCGCTGGCTTCTCCGTTTTCTGGGCTTCTCTCTGTTTCACCGCCTTTCCCGGCGATTAACGAGTCTAGGACGCCGGGTCCTCGAGCACGAGTGCCGCGGAACAGTTAGCCGCTTTGCGCGTACTCCTTTGCTTTCCAAGAGAAAATCGGTCTCGCGGATTCGCGAGATGGTGCTACGCCACTGGTTCGCAGCGCGCGAAATTTCATAGCGACCGTTTCGAAACCGCCCGCGGCTGTCAATCGCCGATTACCAGCCGATTTATTTATCTATTCAACGAGTGGATCGTAAACTTTGCGTCTCGAAGTACGAGGCTCTTTGAAAATTTATTAGCGGCGACTGTCTTGAATTATTGGGAATTAGGTACGCCATTGTTCGCCTGTTAACCGGGGACCTTTTTGTTACGACCGCTTGCAGGAATTTAACGGGCTCGATGCTGGCTGTTGCGCGATTGTTTAACAGACTGATCGTTGTTGTGCGATAGAAATTGCTGGAGAAATTTGGAAGTAGTGAAAAAGCGAAGATTATTTGGATCGTCCAAATTTTATATACTCGAATAATATCCACAGTCTATTAATTCAAACATTTTTTAAACCATCGAACTGGAAACCTTTTTGGTAATTATACCATCGACGATGTTTAGGATCAGTCGAGGATTTATTTAATAATTTTCTTAAATAGTTGATTGGTTCCTTTTGCATTCTAACGCAATGTAACAGTTGTCAGGTAGAATTATAGGATCTCTTTAATTTATCAGGTCAGTCCACAAGTAATGCAAATATCTTTTCGTATTTTCGTTTAATTAAATCATCTGATTACGATCTTCCCTGTCTTACAATTTTCTACATTTAATATTTTGATTCGTAGGAAACATAAAGAAATTTATAGAGTACTACCAGTTGAGGCTACATTATTACATTCGAGAAAATACTGACGTCATTTTTGCAATATTTATAAATAAAATTATGTAGAAAGGTGCGAGGACGTAAATATTAATTTTTCATCTCGAATCTCCCTTTCCTTGACTCGTAACGATAACAAAGAAGCCTGCTGCCTTTTCAATAACTTCGAAATAATAAACTTCTAAGTAAAACTCTACGAATTCATTTACTTCTGTTAACCCGTGGCTATCGAATCAAAAAGCGCTGCAATGCGACTGTCAAGTTTCATAAAATCATTCGAATGTAAAACCGTGGGTCTCAGGAATTTCCTTTCACATTTTTATATTATAGAAGCTACATGGAATCGCTCTACCAATTACACAAAACGAACAAGTATCTATACAAGCCTTCCCACTATATTTAGCATTTCATTTCACAAAGCGACGAACAAAATTCGCTTGCAAGATCGAATACAAGTTCGTGTTCCTAATTTTACAGTTGTCTTAGCAAACTGTAAACATCCAACAGGATGCTACGCGAATCGAATAGTTTCCATCGTTGGCGACAGCGATAAATAGAACAAAGAAACAAAATGGACGATGAACCGCATGGATAATTCGTCCTCGATTACCGTAAAACCGACTGGATTTTCCGTCGAGGTCAAGGTTGCGCGCATTTCGATAGGAAAATTTGCGAAATAAACGACAATCTAGCAAAATGTCCGCGATTTTCCTGTTCCACGAACTTGACACCGGTTCTGTGAAACCAACTCTTCGACTAGCCCACTCACGCCGGTTAGACTGGTTTCCGGCGGAGTGGCGAAAACGGTGACGGTAGTTTGGCAAGATCCGCGTGCTTCGAGGCATTGTCATCGGTGCCATTTGCGGTCCCTGGGAGATCGGAATGCAGGAATAGAAAAATACATATATATTCAAAACAGAAACGACTATATCCAACGCATCTCAACGACGAACTGGTTCCTCAAATACAAAAAGAAAAGACCACTTCGAAGATCAACCAACACCAAAGTCAGTTCGTAGAAACGGCATTTGGACGACTACTGGAAATATCGTCTCAAATGTCGCGCATCGAGATGTCGCAATTCCTTGCAGGTCAAGGAATTGCCAACAGGATACAGTTGCACTAACACGACAGCTCGCGGTGGACGGATTACGCTCAATATAAAAGGATTTCGTGTCGCAAACGCTAAGCTGGCCGTCGAAAGGCGCCGGCTCCGAAGACGGAGTTAACTAGCTTTTGAAACACCAATTAAACGAAAGATCGCGGCTGCTCTCGTTTAACGAACGTTCAGGTTGCCGTTCAGGTGTGCATCTGTCGAAGCACCGTTCCTCCAGCGAAACGCTCTGGCGTCATAGTCCCTCGGTTCTTTTTCTTTTCATCGTTCCCCGAGATTTTAGCGATCGCTCGCGCGAGAACGATGATGCGTCCTCCTTGGTGCTTACCTCATAAAGACGGTTAAAAATCCTTCTTCCTCGACAGCGCGGTTGTATCAACTCATCGCACCACGTGTATTTTTTTCTCTCTCTTTTAGATCGCTGGGCTCCTCCGGTCCACGAGCACACTTGTTTCTTAGTTCAAAGAACGTTCACGTATTCACTGAACCTCATGACGCACCGACACACGGCTCTCTGTACAACTATCCCCCCGGTTTCTCTCTATCCTCTCGGTTTCATGAGTCGTCGTCGTCGTTTCGGAAAAGAACCGATGTCTGCCAGCCAATGGACAGGTCTACACTGCATCCTAAGGAGGTATGCGGCCTCTGCTATGGGAGTGGAAGGAATGGAGAGAGAGAAACAGCTCCGCTCGAAGGAGAGGCTACAGTCTGTGCCCCGTAACACCGAGCGAAAGGGGGGCGAACCTTTTTGATCCTTTTGTGCCGAGACGTGCCAGGTGAGTCTCTTTCGTGGTTCCATCATGGCCGTGATCGCGCGTGGAGGAGACCTAGAGGAATTACGTACCACTGTTACCCGAAATTCTCGTTGTTGCCGACCTTTCCTTCCATCCAACTTCGAACGGCTATTCTAGATTTTCAATATTCAAAAAGTCAACCGTTGTTTTGTAATTCGTAAAATTATCATATACGTAGATTTATTACGAGAGTTGTTGTATAAATGTGAACTCGTAAATATAAGAATTTATTTTGTTAATTTTTATAAAAGAATTTTTATCGTTCCAGTGGTTTCAAGATGAAAATGATTCGAAATGTTTTCTATACTGATTTATAGAGCTTGTTTTAATCGAATAGGAATTGTATGCATATTTGATTAGTTTGAATAGAAGTCTCTGGGATAAGAGAAAATTTGAAACTGTGCTCGGCGATTAAGATATTTAGCAGTGATTAAAAATCGCACGAAAAACCGATTCGTATTCCGCGTTTAATTAACGTCGAATAACTATTAGCCGGAACGTTTTCGCTTATCTTTATTTACACAGTGAAAAACGTTCTGCTTTCCACTACATTGCATCCAGAATGCTTCCCCGGCGAATTAGTTTAGGCGAGTGTGTAGACATTACACGCTCAGACATTTTACACTGTTGTACAAATTTTAATTAGCCGTCACACTCTTCTAAGCACTACAAATGATATAAACATTCTCTCTTGCAAGTATAAGGTTATCGTGGCAGAAGTAAAAACGACCGAGAATAATGCTTGATTAAATGTTCAACGTCGCCAGGTACGAAAAACAGTTTCGATGGTGGAAAATTAAAATTCGCTTCGCATTCAACGGAAGAACGAAAAGTTATTGCGGAAGTTACGGTGTCCAAGCGGAAAGTTCAAGTAACAGAAAGAATAAACAGCCGTTTGTAATATGATTGAAACATAGTAATCAGTGGTTTAATGTCCTCTTTAGCAAGCAGGCTCGTATTTTATGCTATCGTAGCCCCGTTCTCACCGGTCGCGTCTGCTTTTGTGAACACGCAACAATCCGGCGACGTGATTCCCATAAAAAGAACAGCGTTCGTCAACGGGTATGCGACACCGTGAATTACTGTCTCTATTTACCACCATCTCGCCGTTATTTGTGCGGTTTCGCAGTTGATTCGCTCGTCACTTCTGCGCAACCGAATTCTTCGGGCTGATATCGCGAAATTCTATCTCTAATGGGTCGACGGTAAATTTTGTTAACATTAAGTAACTCTTGCGTCGATTGACACTAACCCTCTAATAAACTAATTAAAGATTTAAAAAAAGAGAGTCGTATGAAGTGGAACAGTTAAATAAAAACGTATTTATTTGCTCAGTACTTTTAACACTATGCACTCGAATGGTGACTCCGAGGCACCATTAAAAATTGCCACACCATTGTGTACAATGATAAATAATTCAACTGTTATAAATTTAATTGCAATAAAAATTTAATTCTTGTAGAAACGAGTAGTAGTAAAAGAATCCATATCCATAAGATAAAATAGATTAGGTAGAATGAAAATATTCTAGGTCAAAAGGGATGTCTTGGTTTTCGAGTTGAAACAGCTTCGACTGCAAAAGGTTGACCCTTTGCACTCCAAGCTGTTTTAACTCCAACTCCAAGGCATTTTTTCTGACCTAGAATATTTTTATCCTATAGGATATATTTCATCTTATGCATACGAAATTTATTTATTGTTACTCGTCCTTGCAACGATTTAATTTTTATGAATTTCTTTGACACAAGCATAACTATGTAAGGATTGTTTAAAACAGTGCTGCAGCTATTTTCAGTGGTGCCTGAGAGAGACCGTTTTAGTTTAAAGGGTTAATAAAATAGGAATAGTATAATCGTGGTTTTAAACCGCAATGTTTTTGTAGTTTTGTATTTCAATTGGTCATTTTTATTAAATGTGCACACAATCTGCAGTTTACTCGTGATATGGCAACTGAATTGCTCATTGATTTCCAAATTGTGTAAAGAATGATTATTTACAATTTTTACATGAAGATAGACGTTGAGAGATTTAAATAGAGAAAAAAATTAACATTTTCAATATGGTACTCTATTTCAAGATGATCAACCCTCGAAGTGGGGTGGCGAAGCAAGAACAGTAGAATCAAATAAATGATTATTGTAATTGAATTAATAGAAAGTGTCTAAAAGAAGTGCCAGCAAAAATATACATGAAACAATTAATAAATAAATCAGTGGATAGTCCTAAACATAATCAATTATAAGATTGTAGAGATTATTCGTTATCCGAGGGTTCAAAGAGAAAATACATCATCATTTAACACTGATCTCTTAGACTCGTGCAATTTTTCCTAAAAATAATTACTTTGCAATTTTCATAAACAACGATCAGTTCGATGAACACCTGCCGCACGGTATTTTCAATATCGGTCATGCACCCTTCGCAGAAATGCATAGAAAACGTACAGTACATGTCAAGGGGTGAATTATAATACTCGCAGGATCATCGAGCAGAGGCAGCATAAAATTACTGGAAACTAGCAAAGGAGAATCTCTATAATTTGAAGCAGGAAATCTGCAAGAAGGAGGAACCGGGTTTCGCGGAACATGTCCGTTGCATCCTTAGCGCACCCACACGCGGACAGGTTCGGCTGCAAGTTGGATGCACCGGAGCGTCCTACCGGAAACGACGCACGGCACACTTACGGAAGCCGCGGCGATGCACATGCTCGCACGTAGAGCTTCCCGGCATGGCATCCCGCGGGACGCGTGCACTCGGTGCACTCGCTCGATAATCCGAGACGAGCAAACCGGCAATTCCGTCGTACCGTTTATCGTCGTATCGTTGCCAACGAACCAGGCGCATTCCTTTCCGATCGCCGATAAGGCCACGAGGAAGTCGAGGATGGAAAACGAGGAAGACACGCGTTCCTAGAAAATTAGCGGCTCTCGCGCAGATAACGAGCCCTCCCCGAGGTCCCTTCTAGCGAGGTACTGTTGCCGATGATAAACAGAATTCAAGGATAATTAACGCGAGGTTTACCGAGCACGTCAAATAACGGGATCCAATATATTAGGGTTGTTTCTGTTCAGGCTTTCGGGCGTAAGCCGTGTCCTACAGAAAGAAATTTCCCAACGTTTCGCAAGCAATGCAGCTAGCTTCATCAGGAGGTCGAAAGACACATCGATACTGGTGTGTGCCGAATTTGTGCTCCTAATAAAATAAAATATTATTATATATTATAATAATAAAATATACTATATTATTATAATACTGAAATATATATGCTCTTCATTTGGCGAACGACGCGGCATCTCGTTTATTTAATAAATACGTATGTACAAGTTAATAACTATTTACAATCAGAGTACAATTTAGATTAATCTAATTAATTTGCTGTCCAGTATCGCTTGACAGGCAAACTTCGACTTCTCTCGATTGTCTGTCGGTGCAACAATTCCCTGACAACCCCGAACTTCTATTATTTTCTTAAGGGTTATTCACCATGAAATAAGTCTTCATTATGGCGACTCCGTATGGACAACAGCCATAACAATAAAATAGATATAAAATTTGTAGAAGCCTTAACAAAAACAACTGTATGGTGCCTCCAATGGCGCCTCTGAGGCGACACTAAAAATTCTCTTACTATTATTTAAAACAGCTTTTACATTGCTCCGTTTGCATTCAAGAAGTCGGTCAAAATTCAGACGTTGCACGTACGTGTAATAATAATAATAAACTTTATATTCACGAAAGGAAATGAACCATGTACAATGGAATTATTTAACGTCAAAGAAGTGTTTCGATTTTGGAATTAAAATTGATTGGAGTGCGAAGGGTTGAGGGTACCGATAAATAATAAATTATTTAGATAGAAGTTTTTCACATTCAGGTCGGTACCAATCGTTGAAGGGGAAATACGTACTCTTCCGGTTCTCAAAACAAGGTTCTCAATGTACTAGTTTGTGTTCTAAAGATTCTAAGAAGTATACCTTTTTTTTACGATCCTGTAATAAATTGGCGACGTTCGTACCTTCCGAAAATCGTATCCGTCACCGCATACTTTTTCATTTTCCAATAAATAAAATTTTCAATGTTTATGGAGATGTGTCGAATGTCAGCAAGTGTCAACGTTGGTTCAGGAAGTTTGTTGTTGGTGATTGTGACTTCTCCGTCAGACCTCGAAGCGGAGGCACCTTGAGTCACGTCTTGCTTCACGGTCCCTGGATTTCTAGAAGGGGATTGAAAATTTGCGGGAAAGGTGGCAATCTGTCCTTAGTAATTACGGTGATTATATAATGGAAAGATTATATTAAATAATTTATTACTTACGGGTACCGCTAATAGTTACTTTACAATTATTTCGCTTGGGTGCATTTTTAAAATGAATACAAATTTTTATATACCTTCGTGATATTTTTATGAAGTAGTATAAAAGATGGGTGCTCCGTTAATTTAGCGTTAAGGTGTATTTGCAGAGTCTGAATCGTTCTTCGTTGGTCCGAAAGATGGTCAATCTCGAATAGCGGATTTTCATGCAATTAAAATCGCAGTTAAAATTGTTTCTCCGAGTAAATTTGTTGACTCTGAGGTATTTAGTAAAAATTGCTATATAAGAATTATAATTGCTATACTTTGATAAGAATTTTCCAAAGGTACCTATAAAATATTGATTTTGTCTGTTTCTTTTTCTATTCTAATTATTTCTCAAGTCTATGCAATTTACTTTAATCTTCAAGATCTTGCTGTGGCGGTCCAGAATAGAAACACTAGTCAGTCTCTTCCCAAAGTGCTTTTGGAAAACAATCAGCTATAAACGTTAATTAACCCATGCGAAGAGGATTTTAGCGAATAATCGTGCGACGAACCCCATTGATGGCAGGTTTCTAAAAAGTTGTAAAACCCCATCGATCCATATGGCCATAAATTTGATCTGCACCGTTCTCACGAGCTGATCGACTAATTAATAGGTTGCCCGACTTTGCCGGTAATTAAGAATGAACGCGGCCTTACGCAATCCTGGCAAACTCCTGGACACGCCGACTTTCTCCGAATCTAAAACCGGCATCGAACAATGTTGATTCTTATCTGCACCCTTGTTATACGTCGCCGGATACTAGAAAACGGAGCCACGGTGAGCTCGATGCAACGCATAATTACCAATTGGAGCGTATTGCTCGAAACCGCACACGTGCGTGCAACATGCGTGACGATCGGCGTCGATGCAGCGATTGCATCGTGGTCCCGAACGAAGATTTCGAAGATTCTGAGCAAATCAGCTATCTTCGATGTTCTAAAAACGACTCAGAAATGTCGAAATGTTTATTCGCAACTTTATCGGTCGTGGCCCGACGCGAAGTATGTAGGTTTCGAACAAATCGATAGTTTGCTTTCTAAAGAGTTCTTTTTAATTGTTGCTGTTCTACTTGTACTCATATCTGCAGCTGCATCGAATCACATTATTACCACTGCATTTCACGAAGTCACCAATCAATTTCTCATTTAATCAGCACATTTGAATAGTGGCTGAAAACGTAACCGATTGTGAAAGAAAGGAGGTAAATAAGAATGTTCTTTTTCGTTTAATTCCTTTGACTCTCGGTTTAATTTCTCCCTTTGAATTTTTACTCGCATTGCAGACATTTATTAAACATTTTCTTTCCCTAATAGTTGCATAATAAATTAGAAACTTCAATAAGTATCTCAGGACATTTTTAAGTATCTCAGGATATTTTTAAGTACCTCGGGACATTTTTAAATACCTCAGAACATTTTTAAATACCTCAGACCATTTTCAAGTATCTCAGGATCTTCTTAAGTATCTCAGGACATTTTTAAGTATCTCAAGACATTTTTAAGTACCTTAGAACATTTTTAAATACCTCAGAACATTTTTAAGTACCTCAGAACATTTTTAAGGTACCTCTGGATATTTTTAAGTATCTCAGGACATTTTTAAATACCTCAGAACATTTTTAAATACCTCAGACCATTTTCAAGTATCTCAGGATCTTCTTAAGTATCTCAGGACATTTTTAAGTATCTCAAGACATTTTTAAGTACCTCAGAACATTTTTAAATACCTCAGAACAGTTTTAAGTATCTCAGGAAATTTTTAAGGTACCTCTCGATATTTTTAAGTATCTCAGGACATTTTTAAGTACCTCAGAACATTTTTAAGTATCTCAGAACATTTTTAAATACCTGAGAACATTTTTAAGTACCTCAGAACATTTTTAAGGGACATTTTTAAGTACCTCGGGACATTTTTATGTACCTCAGAACATTTTTAAATACCTCAAAACATTTTTAAATACCTCAGAGCATTATTAAGTATCTCAGACCATTTTCTAGTTTAATCCTTCCATTATCTCAACAGTAGATCTTTACACACACACTAGACAATTTCTAAATCAACTAAATGCAACGGAAGTCACACGAAAACGTAGAAATTCTCCATTTAATATTTCCAACAAGCCATGCTCGAATCTTAAATCTAAAATCTTCTAAAGAGAAATAGCAAATTCGAAATTTTCATCAACGTTGTTTTCAAATCCCTGCAATGTATTTTCAGATATGACTTTCATCCAGCTGCTATAAAATCTGTAATCTACTAATGAATGGTCACGTCTTAATAGATGGAACCAGAATAAATGCGGTTTTGGTGATAGAAAGTAGATTGTTGAACTGGTAAATCGTGATGAACCAATGAACCAATCGTGATGATTTCCAATGGTCCCGTCCAGGACTCAAGAGGATCGAGTCGGCTGCGAAAGAGCAAAACTACCATCGAGCTGCCGTGCAGTCTATATTTTTTTTTTCCTTTTCGGCTTCGTCGATTTCTTTAGCTGGAGGCGATCGACAGGCTGAAAAAGGTGAACCGCGCAGGAAGAAAGACGACGAAATCGACGAACGCCGGAAAGTGAGAGGGACGGCAAAGGTAGCCGGGAAAGGATGTTGCTGAAAGGACAAGAACGAGATTATTTGCGACCTCTTCCTTCATGCCATTCTGCTTTCGCTTCGTTTCTCGTCCGTCAGGTAAATATAGAGACAGGAGACGGTTTTAGCGGATGTTAAGGGCGTACCACAGTATTAACGCTAAACCTATCGCATCGAGTCAAATGACCATTTTCTGAATTTTTATTCTGCAATTATCGAAGTTGTAAAATTGCCTTCATAGAAATCGATTCTGCAGATTTCTTTCTTCAATTACACTCTGTAATAAAAATCGCTGACATATCCAAATAAATTAAATCTTGGCATTTTTATACGACAAGATGCATCAATTTTAATGCTCGGTAGGTTTAATGTTAAAGAGTAAATTCGATAAGCTCCGTTAAATTTCACTGATTTAATTCTTAATTTATTAATAATTCTTAATTTAATTAACACTAAACCTACCACAGGGGGTTAAATGACCTTTTCCAAAGTTTGTATTTTATAATTATTAAAGTTACAAAATTGCCTACGTAGATATTGAATCCATACATTTCTTTATTCAACCATATATTTTAATAGAAATCGCACAAAATCTAAATCAACCGAATCTTGTCATTTTTATTATATATTTTTCAGCCATTTCCCATTTCCATTTTCCATTTTCCATTGGCCATATTCTCCATCCATTTTAATAGCTCGGTAAGTTTAGTGTTAATATATTTTTTTCTAATTAACCGTGAAAAAGTTTCACAATAATTTTGTAATTTTGAAAGGATGAACATCATTGAAGTTACGGAACGATGATGGCACCGCTGCGGAGCGCACACATGATTCAGAGGTGTAGATGATTCCATGACTAATAGAAAAATGTGTTAGAGTAATCATTGTACTCAATGCTAGTATCTAGAATTGATTGAACGCCTTCGGACAAAAGTTGTAGAAGTTACGTGCAAACGAATTTCTTCTTGCATTTCTATAAAAAAGGTGACAGGTAATCATTTAGTCATCATTCCGCAAAGATTGAACAGCGATGTCCTATTGTCCACTCTGCGGAGAATGACATTCCCTATCTTCAGGTAAAATGTGAAGTAAAAATATTCATCCGTTCGAAAGTTATGACGATCAGTGTGTTTTAAAATATTCTCCGAGAATGAAGATTCCAAAATCGATATTTTAAAATTTATCATTAAAGATTGGAGACACTCAAGAAGAATAAGCGAATAAAATCGTAATGTTTGTTTTAGAATAACGAAGTTAACAAGACAGTGAATGTTGCTGAAGGGAGAGAGATCGCGATGGAAGTGAGAAACGAAAGGGAAATTGTGTTGCGCAACCGTAAACTCGGTAGGAAGTAAGTTAGCTTCCGGTTTCTATTTCGCGGTTTCGTTCCATTGTGGTGAAAATGAATAACGTTGCTCAACACGTTCTTCGGAACAAGCTGCATTTCCAAACCGCGCAAAATTTTACAACGCTGTTTAAAAACGTGAAATGTCTACGGAATGCTTTAAATACAACGTGGGTGATGTGACAAACAAAAATTCCACCACGTACCACGCTGTTAATAAATCATATCAATTAATAAATGTCAATGTCGTTTTAAAAAGTTAGCTTGCTCGACTAAAATAAATTTCTAAATCTGCGGATCGCCGTGCGAAATAAAAATAGTCTCCGTTAACCACAAGAAACTGAATTTACCAGATTGTAATAAGTTGGATAAATAATGCAACGACGTTCCGAAACTGTTTTCACATCGATCGTTGTATTTCGCTTTCCTACTTTCGTCATGAACGAATAAGATTCGTATTGTAGTCATAAATATTTAACCAAGCAGGCAATGCAACATTTTAATTGCGCCGGTTTCCAAATGTGCACGTACAGAAAACTTGAGTGGCACTATTCGAAAGGTTTGTGGAAGCTTTCTAAGGAAGAATCCGAGAGAAATTGCTTCAACTTCTCCACTTTATCAGTGAACATCTAGTCTATCTGTTTGATCAGCTTTTTATAAAAAACGACAGCTGAATTTGATCGCGTTTGGCAGTTCTAGCCAGTTTTTGGCAATGAATTCAGCGAATGACGGGAGGATTTGCGGCTGAAAAGGTCGAGCGAACAGGATGGCGGGAACGAGGGCGTCGAAGGAGACGAAGAGCACGAGGTGGCCAAGAACGAACGTTGGAAAGAAGAGAAGAGAACGTGTACAGTTACCAAAGGCCGAGGCGAGCAGCTCCACCTCCGACGATAAAGTATCGGCTGCGGCTCTGAAAAGTCGGACAAAATGTGTTTTCACCTTTAGCGGGACGATTCCGCTCGTATCCGCTTGAACCGCGAGCGGATTTTCTCTACCGATCGACAACCGTTCGAAGAAGGACATCGACGTTCCTTCGACGATAGAAGGCTGCATTACGTATTCCGATCCTAGATCGTTGTCGCCGGCAGAAGTTCGATGTAATCGTCCGCACGCGAATGCCGAACGCTTACGTCGAAGGTCGAGACATTCTCAGCGGCATACCTTCACTGGCAGCACCTCGATGCAACGCTAAATGTCAACTGATTAGTATTAAAGACGTGGATATGTCTCATTTGACGCCCGACAAGTAATTTGACGAGCTATAGAGTTCATGAGAAAACGAAAAGAAGAAACGTGGGACAGCGGAAAGTAGGATTTTTAAAGAGGAAGGTTTGGGGAAGATTTTAGCGTTTGAACCATGCCGATAGCTCTAATAGTTTGGCCGGGGCACAACTTCAAAGATTTGCCAAATATTGACAAATATTGCTAAATATTGAAGGTAATCCCCTTCTTAAAATCGTGAAAAATTGGGGAAAAATCTTAGGTCTCCGATTCTTTTGTAATTTTGGCTACACGTTTCTAGACGCTCGGTCAGAGTGTATGGCAATTTTCAGGTCGATCGGAATCGAATTGCAGCCGTGGCGCGACTTTGAAATTTCGGGGCGATCAATGGACAAAATGGGAAAAATGGGGTTTATAGAAGGTAGCTTCCTGAAGTCCCCTGATATGCTAGCCTAGATTTTGAGAGCTCTGCTTAAAGAGGAAGGTTTGGGGAAGATTTTAGCGTTTGAGCCATGTGGATAGCTCTAATAGTTTGGCCG
>CM052091.1:9484465-9499737 GCA_028453745.1 Agapostemon virescens | reverse complement strand
AAAATTGTTCTACCGACAGTTGGGGGTTGAAAATGGCGGAGCTCGTAGATCGTGTGCAGTGGAAGTCGACGAACAATAGTCCAGCCGGATCGCGTTCGCCGTTTGGTTTAAACAAAGATTCGTCGGCGGATTTTTTACAGACCATAAACATCGTGCCGCCTGCATTTCCAGGCGCAGTGATTTCGCTTTGATCGACCTTTCGCTGGGTCGTTTCCGTCGAGTGCACATATCGATCGCGTTCAGGGCCCTTATTGTACCGGGGCGCTGGTCTGTATGGTGACATACTGGTGACTGACAGAGGTGCTCCCCCGTGGAGAGCACGGGGTACACCATAGGACTCCCTAACAGAGAGAGAGACCGGCTCGAAATAGAGGGGTAGACGGGTTTTCCTAATTCATGAAAATTCGTGAAATTACCTTGACCGATCGTTGCACGCCTAATCGAAGATTAATGGCGAGTTCTCGCATTCCAGAAATCCCCGCCCGATAAAATAATTGATCGGCTGCTCGAGTGGTTAAGTAAAACGGAAAGAGGATCGGAAGTTTTTGTGAAATTTCCAGAACGTGCCCCATTTATCCGTAAAAATTCGGGAAACTAACTTTGACCGTTCACCGAGCACTTAATCGGAGATTGATGGCGGCATGTGCGTGCGGCATAATGGCCGAGGATTTTAAAACGGTCCGGAATATAGCAGCCCTGCTATTCATAATTTTGCAAAATCTAATTAGGCCGATTCTCCGTTCAGCGAGCACAAATATTTGGTAAAGTCGAAGCAATTTATTTAATTGAATTAAAATCGAGAAGTTAATATTTTTGTCCAGTGAAATAAATTGTCCAGATTGAATGAAAATTAATGTCGATTTAAAAGAGACTATAAACAATTATGTTTTATCGAATAAGTTACGAGCCTGGCTCGTTGAAAAGGGGTTAAGTATTTTCGGTTTGCTAAACGGAACTGAATTTGTAGGAAGCTACGGGCGACGAGGCTTCCGCTAAAAAGGTGAAATCGAACAAAAGCAACGTCGATCAAGGAACAAAACAACCCTCGCGCGTATTTACCCCAAAAGACTGTCGACAGATAGTCGGAGGGTGTAAAAAGAAGATTCAGACAAACATCTTTCGGCATCGTATTTCGGCATCTGTTTAGACGCGGCGCGTAGGGTAGCCGGCTTTTCATTGCAAGTTGGCATTTGCAGGCCTTTGTGGTAAACCACGAACAATGCCGGTTAGACCACTACGTCATGGGACACACCCCGCGGACACCATAGCCTTCCCATTTCTCTTCTGGCAGCTCGCTAAAATATGGAAAGCCTTATTTGAGCTTGAGATCGACGCCCCTGCCGCGGATAAATTCGATCGGCGAGGACGAGACGTGAAAGTTGATTATTCTGTCGGCTGGAAGAGCGAGATTTGCCATTTCACTGTTTGTTTCAATGTTAAGGGAATATGCAATTAAAGCGAAAAGAATAACGAGAATAAAAAAAATTATACCTATCTCCAACGATATCGCGTTAGAAATACGTTCAACATTATCTTTAATTCTTCAGAATTTGTGTTGTGAGATCTGCGTGCAAATTCTAATTTTTATAAATTATTTAATTTCTAATAAATATGGAGTAGTAATTAATTTTTGTTTACTTGCACGGTCTCTAATATTTTACAAGTTGCTTTACGTTAACACTAGAACTACCGAACAATAAAACTTCATACAATTCTTATTATAATGTATACGTCATTAAAGAAGTGCATCCGACAATTTCTGATGAAAACATTTTTATAACTTTAATAATTGTGAAAGAAAAAACTAGGGACCAAAAATGACTGCTTTGGTAGTTCTAGTATCAAACCTACCAGAACGAGTCAAGCCACCCTTTTTCAGAATTTTTATTTTATAAATTATCTTGAATCTTCTAAACGTGTATTTCCTTAATATTCTTTAAACGGAAATAACATTTTATTTAATTGTTGATCGTATACGATGTGCCAATGTGTCGTATAATATATGTGCTTCTCTAATGACACCGAATGAATTATTTTTCATGAAAACATCTTTAAAATTTCGATAACCCTAAAAGAAATAATTTGGAAACGGTCATTTGACTAGTGGTGGTAGGTTAACTAATAAACCAACGAGAGAAACAAACAGTAACAATGTTAATGGATAACGGAAGTTTAACATTTCAAGGCTTTAACAAGACTTTGACAACAACTGCCGGTAGTCCGCACGCCATGGTTTGACTCTCGCGATGGAAATACAGGGGACAGATGTCTACGGGGGGCAGGTGTACCCCAATGTACGCGTGCCAACCAACCCCCCACTGTGCTGCCATTCAAGACTATAATTTACTTGAAGAATGCCCGAGCCAGCCAGGCATTCATCCCGGAATGACGTGGATTACTGGTCCAGGCAGCCACGAGTCCTCCAAAGTCGATCGGGAATCATCGAACACCCATCGATCGGCGATACTGCTAACGATTCCTTCCGTTTCAGCGAGTATCATTTTCGGCACGTGGCAAATTCTTGCCAGGTAAGTTTTCTCTATCTTCTTCTTTAATCTTTCAACACTTTCCGTGCCAGACCGTTTTTTAAAGACTTTTCATGCAGGCCGCTATATACGACCCACATTTTTGCGATTAAATAAATAATAAAATGTTTGCTGTTTCAACAAAAGGCAGCGAAAATGAATAGCAGTAAGGGAATATTTAATGTCGCCTTAGAGGCACCTTTCGAGCACTAAGGATTAACACTTTGACCGCCATGTCATCCATTTGTGGGTGACAGAATTATTTGTCCATGTTTAAAAGTAAATTTTTATATTAATATATTCGTTACAATCAATTTAGTTGGTGTCTGGAGGATACAAGAAGGTTGAAAGCGAACCATTAGTCAAACATTTATAATTTTCAATTGTTGCTTTATTAAATAAATTACTTTGATTTTGTGGAATTTTTGAGCTCGAAATTTCGGTAGTTCAAGTGTTATTGGCGACATCAAGTTCATATATTCAAGTTGCAGAATAGTGTATACTTTTATTTTCATTCAGAACTTAAAACAGTAATACGAGATCTAACTTTCTCGACAAAATGTTTCCAACAGTTTCCAAACTCCGTCCATCAAGGGTTAATTGTACTTTTGTGAACGAGACAATTTAAAAAAGTCAACTGTTTCGTAAAATGAAAAATTTCAATAGAAGCACGTAGTCGTCAAAGTGTACTCGGTATATTTTCAGATTATTATAATATATATTAATATATTAATTATTAATTTATATATATATATATTAATTATTAATTTATATATATATATATATTAATTATTAATTGTATTATATCAGTGTTGAAGTTGATATTGACAAGTATAAAATATTTTTAATTTTCTCCTGAAAACAGCTTCCAAAAATAAGTTTTTAAAAATTTCAGGAAAGATGCTGCTTACGGTATTCGTATATTTAAATGTTTCTTTAATTGACAACTAAAAAACTATATTCATGGTTGCACCTCGTTCGACGCGCCGACGTAAACGCTCGCCGCCAGGTTCATTATATTTAATACACTATCCGACGACATTATTCATTAATAAAATCAATCGGCCCGGCACTTAAGCCAGGATTTAATCACATGTAAAACCGGGATTAAAGCCCGTGGCAAAGGCTCGTTGGACAAATCATTGATTTAACGTCATTGTGAAGCGTTCGTAGCAGCGCGCGTTTTATTGGGCTTGTAGGGTGAGCTTAGGCAGGATTACACGCACGCTGAAAACACATTTGATCTGCAGATTCGTGTACTCGCCTGTGTGCGTGCGTTCTATTTGAATTCTGAAGGGAGTCCGAAGACAGTGCAATCGAAGGTTTGGTAAACGAGCTTTGGCATTGTTAGACAAACTGCTTTTTCGCCTACGTTGAAAAATACGAAACGCCGCGAACCTCTGTGCAAATCTCTCGGAAAAATTATGATAAATTGTAACCGAATCGTTTCACAGGATTTCGAACAATGGATCGGAGAATAAATTGCAGTTTCTCCCGTCTTTTGTGCGAGAAGGTACCGAAGTAAAGCTTTACATTTTTTTGTCGGGAATTTAGGGAAGTTTTCAGGCCCGAGGCAATTAACAGTCTCATCTCCGCAACAATAACTGTAACGGCAGTGGATATAGAATTTCATTCTGCACGGTCGAGTCGTCCCGTTTCATGGATTCGGGCAAACGATTTTCCCTAATTCTCTAAATCGTCCGCAAATAGTAACTCAATATCGCAATTGGAGCGCCCTTCGGATTTCTACAATCGCCGGCAAATAGTAACTTAATATGGTGAATGGCGCGTCTTCGAGGAAGATCAATGGAGGTGAAGCTGCCTAATTTCACGGAAGCATTACTGCCATGAATGCTCAGGTGATCGACGCTTAGGTCAGCGGTCGGTCAACCGGGACAGGCAAAGAATTCTTAGCAAACCTTTAGAATATTGTTGTAGCTCGGTGCTGCAATAACGGTTCTCTTCAAAACTTCCTCGTCACGACGTTCTTCGACATATGTTCGTCAAATTGTGGCATTAACCCTTTGCATTCGAAACTATTTTCAATCCAAAACTAAACATTTTTTCATTAGAATGTTTCCATTTTCCATCTGATTTTATTAATTTTCTGCTTGTGAAACTGATACAATTTGCCAATACGATTTTTAAATGTTCAGTGTTTTATTAACCCTTTGCAGTCGAAGCTGTTTTAAGTCCACAAAACAGGGTATTTTTCCCATTTAAAATAATTCCATTTTAATTTCATAATTCCGGTTTTATTAACCATTTAGAGTCGAAGCTATTTTAAGTCTACAAAATAGGGTTTTTTTTATATTTAAAATATTTTCATTCTATAAAATTTATTTCTCCTTATGCATGTTAAGTTTCTTTAATATTAATCGTTCTTACAGAAGTCAAAGTTCTATCGATTACTTAGATTCAAAGCGATATCAAAATTTAAGAGGGTGGCAACTTTTAGTGGCAAGGCTTAAATATCAATTTTAATCACGTGAATAATATTTTGTATAACCACAATTTTTCGTGGCGTCTCAAAGTCGCCATTCGAATGCTAAGGGTAAAATTAAACTTAAAAATGTTACTCAAAGAAGACTTGTTTAATATTTTTATTTCATTTAACATTTTTTATAATTTAAACTGCGATATATTTTACGATTGTAATAACGAAAATTAAATTCCGAGGACTCCTTCAGAAAATTCTTGAGGACACACGAGTTTCTAAGAATCTTCGATGACCTCCTGGGGAGTTCAAGATTTTGCTGAATCGATGAGTCCTCCAGAGAAACCTGAGTGTTCTTAGGAACCCTCGTAGAGTCACTGAAAGTCCAAAGTTTCACAAGGACTCTACAGGTTGTCCCAAGAATAGAAACTATAAAACTAGTCCTTAAGAAGTCGAACAAGCAGTTTCCACTATCGATATACTACAGTTATTTAAATCACTAAAAATTTCTTTCACTGCAACGTCTTTTCAGAAAATATATTTACTCCAAAGAGAACTTATTCCTCCCTCTAGTTAACCCCTTGGCCTACGATTTATTCTACAATAACACTACTAGACTTTCTTTGTCCTTCGTAGAACGACAAAAAGAAAAGACAAATTTATACTTACTAACATTTACTATAGATAAAATGTTATTTCCATTTAAATAAAATTAAGGAAATACATATTTAGAAGATTCAGTTCGAAATCTTGATCACGATTCTGACTCGTTATTGCAGGACAAGGGGTTAAGTTTGAACGTCCCTGCGACAGGTTTCGATTTCGCAGAGTTCTTACAAGTCGATTGAAACGAGGCACCAGTTCCATTTAAAGATATGCAATGTTATTCCTACACTTTACACGGTGCCGGTCCCATAAACAGTCAAGTGGTGCCGTACCTCGTGCCCCATAGATTTCACCATCCTCCTCGCACCCCAAAAAATCCGTCAACCCTCCTCGTACCCCGCTCTGTCGGCCTGTACCCCCTTGCAGTCACTGGCTGGCAGCTCATTAAACACCCACAGCAACCCGTGGCCACCCCTCACCCTGATTTAACTATTGTTTAGCTTACGTGTGTGCGTCATCACCCACAAGGGGAACGATCCGGACGTCGGTGTGCGCCGTTTGACGAATGTATGGGGTGTGGATCAAAGTTCCGCCATTTTGACTGGCCAGTCTGTTGCCATGGCACCCCGGTCGACTTTGCAATCAACTTTAATATTTTCTATTCACCTGCTTCTTAACAAACTTCTCCGTTACGCGGATATTCTGATTTCCGAGCAACAAATCTTCGACAATGACCAGAAAAATAAATAAGTAAATAGATAAATAAGTTTAGCTAATCGGTTTACGTATTGTTTTTCGATCGTTTTATTGTAAAGCGTAAAATCGAGATTCGGTTTTGGAATAATGCAGAAACAATTGTGGACGATTCGCTCGTCATGGGTTCCTGTTACACCCCGAACATGCACGTCATAGGTGACACGACCATCGAGGAAGGGACCTTCACAGACACATCCCACCATCACCGAAGAGATTCAACGAGCCATCTGTCCGTATTTTGGTGCTCGCTGTACGAATCGCAGTGGTTCTTACATTGATGCACTCCGCAGCAGTTCATACCAACGCGGATCTTCGAAGTAGCGATGGCTACGGACCCCTTTCGAATGGCAGCCGCCCCAGCGAAACGGCAGAGAGTTCTATCACTGAATCAGGATCGCCTACGTCACCGACTGCGATCCACAATGAAAATTATAATTCACATCTTATTTCCCTGCAGCATCTCTGCTAGGTTAATCCTTTGACGTACAATGACGTCCGTTAGACGTCATCCGTTTCATGTGCCATTGCAGACTTTGACGTCTCCGAAATGTCAACAGCTGTCTCTGGCGTCGGTAAACGAGACCAACTTGTTTCATGTTTCCCACTTATGCGGAAGAATACCAATGGGTGTAAGAAACTATTCTTTCATCTGCTTAACATAGCTATTTACTATGATTTGCGTTCTATATTCTAAGTTGACTAATTCAACAAAGCAATCGATTGTAAATTTTCGATTGAATATCGCAGAAGATATGCTACACAATTTTTCACTTCTTAATTAGGCAAAATAATGGGCACATTTTCTAGAACATACTCCTTCCATTAACGAAAAGGAACATTTTCTAGTCTAGTTCCTTTACATATTCCAAAATGCTTCGAAGTGTATCATACTTTACAGAATTATTAATTTATTATTTTATAGTGTTACTTGATTAACATTCGTCTATAACATAACGTCTCTTAACATTATATATCAACCTGATTAAATATTATGTAGCAATCTAAATTTCGAAATAAAATGTCCTGTTTCTGAGCGTGCATATAATTGTTCAGTTGATATTATCCTTCAGCCGTGTCAAATTCCATTTTATTTGTACGTCAAGGGGTTAAAGCGTGATTTATAAACACATTAACGATGATTATTTCTCTGAACACTCTTTAACAAATATTGTATATATTGTCTTATAAAAATGCCACGGTTTAATTGATTTGGATTGTCAGCGATTTTTATTTCAGAGTATCATTGAACAAAGAGACCTATAGACCTATCGAATGGACTCCTACGAAGGCGATTGTATAACCTGAAGCATTGCAAAATAAAAATTGTTAAAAGGATCCTACCGGCAGTGGTAGGTTCAGTGTTAAATAATCTTTCGATACTAACAACAATTTCTATCGTGAATCGAAAAGTCGTGTCCACTAACGTTATTTAATAATTTCGTTTGAGATTACAATGTAAAAAGAGATTTCTAAATTTTCTTTTGTTGCAGTATTATTTTTCAAAATATTATTCATATGTCTCCAGTCGGTAAAGTCTTAATAGAATTTATATTTTACGAAATTTAAGAGTTAAAAGCTTCCTCGAGGAAGTTACTATAGAGTCGCAAACGATGACTACGAACATTTGTCGAATTTTTAAAAATTGTTCACTAGACGTTCTTTGGTGTCATATATCGGGCAACACTAATCACATTCGACATTTCAGTCTACAATTTTCATACAGACAGTTTTGTATTTCGTCGATCGTATAAAATTGTAAAATTGTTCACTGTGGTGGAAACATTGGATCGAACCCATCGCTACTCAAGAGCGGGAAGGAAAACAAGATTTCGCGTGTATCAAAAAGATGTCCTCGAGCGATCCCCTCAGGGACGCGATAAAGATGCTGAGTGGTATCGAAGGATCGAGGGAAATCCTTGCATCGATTATCGTTTTCTGTTGGAATTATTTGATCCCTGCTCGTTAAGTCTTCTCCTGCATCCCCTTCTTTCGAACAAAATTGTCATTACCACTTTGCGCTTCGTTCGACTGCGTTCCTTCCTCTGATCTGCATCTTCATCGTTTCGTGCATTTAGCTTACTTCGTCGAACCTGAGATTATGCTCAATTCCATCTCAGTTTATTATTTCTACGAGATCTTCATTCGAATAACGATTTTTCTAATTATCCTAGGATATTCTACCAGTGTTTCAGAAAAATGTACAAGTGTTGCAATTAAAAATTGTATAATTGCACTCTTTTTATATTAAAGATTCTGTTAAATCTGGGATTGGGGGGACTTAAAATATATTAAGTATAATTATAATAAAATAAAAAAAAAAAAAATAAATAAATATAAATAAAAATTATATAAAGTATAAAAAGAATTGTATCACCGAATCAGGATCACCCACGTCACCGACTGCGTTCTACACTGAAATTCCAAAGTTAACAATATCACTTTTGCAACGTACTCGGTTGAATGTTTAAGCATGCTTGAAAACTTTCTCAAGAAAATTGTTAATGGATTCAAATAAATTGTTAATGTCATCTATGGTATGAACATCTGTCGAATTTTTAAACTGAACAAAACATATAACTATTTATTTATTCAAATAAAAATGTTCTATTATCCTACCATGTTCTATAACCATTTTTAAAAAAATACTGTACGAATGTTGCAATTAAAAATTGCACAATTACATTCACTTTTCATTAACACTTTAACTGCCATGTCACCCACATGTGGGTGACAGAATTATTTCTCCATGTTTAAAAGTATATTTTTACATTAATATATTCGTTGCACTCAATTCAGTTGGTATCTGGAGAATACAAGAAGGTTGAAACTAACCATTCGTCATACATTTTGAATTTTGACATTGTTGCTTTATTAAATAAATTACTTTGCTTTTGTGGAATTTTTGACGTTGTTAGTTCGGCAGTTAAAGTGTTAACAGAGGGTTAACGAGATGCATCAAAATGGCGCATTCTATTACCTTTTATTTACGATTATTGAGATTGTAAAGGTGCATCCACGAGGAGTAAGTTAACAGACTCATTTCTCTGGTTATATATACAATACAAAAAATGGTTGAAAACTTGAATAGACAGATTCTCGTCATTTTTATAAAGTATTGTAAAATAGTTGCTTTCGGTGCTCCGTAAACCTAGCGTTAAATATTGTGTTAAATCGACGGTAAGAAGGAATTTAACGTATATCACACTCTGTGAAGACGCAGAAACGGCAATTCTGTGATTAAGTTTGCGATCACGTATAGCATTAGTTGTCGGGCGACGGGATCGGCAGTTTTTTGCGTGATTAACACCGTTCCCCGAGTTCGCTTCATTATTCAGCCAAATCGAGTCACGGATATTGAGCACCGCCGGAAATACAGAAGTGACGTGTCCCGAGGACACCGGCTTCTGCTTTGATTGCGATCGGTTCGACCCCACAGCACACTTTCACCCCTTTCCTCGTGACCACCCTGTTCCGGAGCACGGGCCCCGCGCCACATTATTATTTCATAACAATCGCACCGCGACGAGACGATAAATGTTATGTCCCGTGTGTCACGCTACGCCGAACAACCCACGAATCGCAAATTCAACGTCTGTGTACGAAATTCTTACCGCGATTCCTCGCATTTTTCTCTTCGACGTGTTTGCTCGCACGTGTCACGTCCAAAGTCATCATTAGTCAGCGAACAACCGAGCACCGTTGTTATTATACGTGATTGATCGACTTCTTCGACAGAGTAACACGAGACCCAGCTAATTATTTTTCTAAGAGTGCCATTACGGTGTTTAGTCATCTGCTAACGAACTGTGGATTTTCGTTTTCGTTTCTCGATGCATACTTAGAATGATATTGCCGCTTTAACTGGTTTGTATCACGAGCTCTTGTTCGCGCGGAATTTTCCTGGCCATTATCACCGAAGATATGCACGCTGAAACATTTTTATCTTTATACAAGAAAAAACAGAAAATTTTGTGATATGAGCCGATTTTCCACTTTTCCGAATGGTACAAACGTTTAGCAACTGGGAACTATATTCTTTAGAATTTTCTAGACATCGTAACGTGATTATTTGGTTCTACGTTCAAAATATATTTTACTATGTTGTATACAAAATATATTTTAATATGTTGGATAGTCGGAAAATTATTCAGAGATTTTTGTCACTAGACGTTGTTTGGTGTCATATAGCGAGCAACACTAATCACATTTGACATTTCTGTCTACAATTTTCATGCAGACAGTTTTGTATTTCGTCGATCGTGTCAAAAGTGATATTAGTGTGAAAATGAGTCTGAAAAAATTCGCTGTTTTGCAATTTTACTACGGTAAAGGCAAAAAC
Source organism: Agapostemon virescens (assembly GCA_028453745.1). Lineage (NCBI taxonomy): Eukaryota > Metazoa > Arthropoda > Insecta > Hymenoptera > Halictidae > Agapostemon > Agapostemon virescens. The sequence continues at coordinate 9,489,074 of CM052091.1, read as the reverse complement.
GCTGTACAAGCCCGAGAAAAAATTTGTGGTGTTTACGGTCAAGATGCTTTATCGAATACAACAGCATGTAAATGGTTTGTTTGTTTCCGTTCAGAAAATTTCGATGTTAAAGGTGCACCTCGCTCTGGTCGACCAATCACTGAAAAAGTGGATGAAGTAATGCAAATGGTTGAGTAAGATCGACACATAAGCAGTCATGAGATTGCTAGGGAACTAAATATTCGCCATTCAACCATTTTGGTTGAAACCAAAGAAAAGAAACTCGATGTTTGGGTGCCTCGTGATTTAACAAAGAAGAATTTGATGGATCGAGTTTCCATTTGCGAATCATTGCTCGGACGTAATGAAATCGAACAATTTTTGTGCTTGGCTGGGAAGTTTTGATGCAAAATTTATTTAAATTTAGTTTTCTCTGCAAAACTACCTGGATGGTAAAAAGTTGGATTCAAAAAAGGACTATGAAAATCACATGGCCAAATTTTTAGCAGACAAACCACAGAAGTTCTATTCCGAATGGATTATGTCTCTGCCCCAAAAATGGCAAAAGGTCATAGATAATAATGGCCAATATATACTTGAATAAGATTCATTCTACGAATAAAAAATTACAAAAATCTCTCAGATACTTTTACGACTATCGAATATTTCGCAAGGAAAAAGTGTTCGATGTTATGCCACTCTTTTTTCCACGATCGAATCGACCACGAGAGCCCCATAAATCTGAACCGCGACTTCCTGTTTCCTCCAGGGTTCCCACTGTAAAAAGCATCATAATCCGGATGCGAGCTGCGTTCCCTTGAACGCGGAATTCGCCGAAAAAGAGAAATATAATTCACTGTAACGAAATTAGGAAGTCCACCCTCAAGAATCTCACGCTCAAGCAGACTCGGCTGCACGATCCATCAAAAGCAGCCTCGATAAAGGCTTCGGTTGACGTAACAGTTTCGCCGATCGCGTCGGGCCTCGAGGAAAACGAGTGAAAATCGTCTGGAGTGGCATGTTTGAAGGGTCAAAAGCGCGAAAATCCTTCCCTCGCGGTTTCCCTGTGATCTTTGCCGCCGAAGTGGTGAGTTTCAAAGGCGCCGACCGGCATCTTTACCGCATGGCAAGAAATCACCGTGAAATGAGCGCACGCTTCACCAGGAATCCGGGGTGGCCAGAAAAATGGGGGTGGTCCGAGGAAAATTTTCGTGAAAGAGTATTAAACGGCTGCCCGAGGCCACCGTGCGAGAAACTGAACGCTCGTGTGAAAATCGCGATGGAAAACGTCGTCGTTTCAACACTTCGTTGGTGTCTGCGCTGCGAGCTTTGTGCACTTGTAAAGAAAATAGGCGAAAAACTTCGAAGACAGCAGAACAATTTTGAAACTCTGGTTTGTCTCTATTTTCGACTTATTAACCCCTTGCGCGCCATTTTCTTCGAAGCTAAAGCCATTATAACTTCTTCGTCGCTAAAAACGTTAAAGAGAAAAGGCAATTTATATTCTTTATACGGTTGCATTTGCTTCAATGTTTAAACATTAACTACAAATGAACAATATTTGATTTCGTCTAAAAATGGTATAATATTTATATTTGATAGACTTTATTTAACCCCTTGGCCTACGATTTATTTTCTAAAATTTTCTAAACGTCAAATTTGTAGTTATCGCTTGCGTAACTATTCTCCGATTTCGGTTTAAAGAAAATTAAGGAAACAGATGTTTAAAAGATTTTCTTCGAAATCTTCATTACGAGTCTAACTCGTTGTAGGGCAAGGGGTTAAAATGTTCAACGCGAGTCTGACTCGATGCTAAGGGGTTAAAACTACATCTAGAACAAGTAGTACAATAATGGGTGTCAGATTTTATATTTCATGATTATTACAGTTTAAAATCGTCTTCGATAAAATTGTCATTGATTCTTAAAAATGTTGGAAAACACGACTGTAAATTAAAAGCATAAACAACTTGTCGTCCAACTCTCATATCTCACGATCGATTGAACAAAATTTGAAAATCTGTAATATTAATATTAACACTATATCTACCGAGTATTAAAATTGACTGATGTATATTATCTAATAAAAATGCCAAGATTAAATTTATTTGGATCATTAGGAATTTTCATTACAAAGTATAATTGAACAAAACGATCTTTTGAATCGATTCTTATGAAGGCACTTTCATGACTTCAATAATAGTAAAATAAAAATTTTGAAAATGGTCATTTGACCCACTGTGGTTGGTGTAGTGTTAAAAGATAGACTATGTAAATTATGTATGTAAAATTGACTAAGGCTTTCAGTCGTTAAAAAATTTATTATCATCACATGTTACCACTTCTGTGTTATTAAAATATAGCACATTAGATGTGAGCTAGAAAAATCCATCTGTTCACACGGGAGAACTCACTATCGTTATCCTAAGTCTTCGAAGAGGCACTCAAGGTGGCACGCGACGTTTTAGCACCGAGTGACCGGATTACCATTTTGTCACTCGTTATTCTTACCGTTCTTTTTTTGTCCAAGGAGGTGTTATCTGTGAATAATCCATTCTTGAATTAACGAGGGGTTGCGCGCGATACGCGCACGTGGCGAGGTGCATCGCGGCCACGTGGCCGGCACGTGGCGATAGCTCGAAATGCTAAAGTGTGGATAAGGTTGATCAGCTGGAAAAGATCGTTGGCTCGGTTTGGGCGTGATGCGAAATGTAGGGCACGGTGCTCCGTGCTGTGGCTTAATCAGTTGAATTAACCCTAGAAATACCAAACAATAAATCCAACGATATAATACATTGCTTTGTAATATTAACGACACTGCATCTATCAAAATTTTATCTAATTCTTATTGTAACATGTAATGCATCCAATTAAACAAATTAAAGATTGCAGTTAAAGAAATGCCTCCAAAAATTTCTGATGACAACATTTTTATAATTTCAATCATTTCGGAAAGAAAAACTAGAGACCAGTCAAAATGACTGGTTTGGTAGTTCTAGAGTTAGGAAATGTGAAAGACTCTTCTCTTACGATTTAATACGAAAATTGAGAAAATGGTATGGCAGGGGATTAACCCTTTGCACTCGAAGCTGCTTTGCCTCGAAAACCTAAGCATTTCTTTTGACCTAGGATATTTTCATTCCACATGATTTATTTCATCTTATGCATATGGGATTTTTACTATTACTCGTCCTAGCAAAAGTTACATTTTTCTGAATTTCTTAGATACAAGCATTACGATGTAAAAATTCTTTTAAACAGTGGTGTGGCAATTTTTATTGGCGCCTTAGAGTCGCCATTCGAGTGCAAAGGGATAAAATTGTGAAGCAGTCATATTCTAGGATACTCTGCGCTACCAATACCGCCATACTGCCATACCAAAAGTCACATTAAACACTGAAATTTTCAAACGATCCTTTTCAGAGTTTCTACTTCATAATTATTGAAGTTATAAAATTTCAACATTCTTCAAACTGACGATAGGATTTTATTGGTTTACTTTCATATGCACTCGAGTTTCTTTTTAACCCCTTGACGTACAATGATGACTCTTAGACGTCATCCATTTCATATGCTATTGTAGACTTTGACGTCTCTGAGACGTCAAGAGCTGTCTCTGACGGATTCGATTCGAGTACCAAGGGATATAAAAAGATGTTCTTTTATCTGCTTGACATAGCTGTTTATAATGCTTAGGTTAATGCAACGTGAATGTCGAAATAAAATATTTTATTTGCGAGCGTGCATATAACTGTTTAATTGAGCCAGTTAAATAGTATTCTTCGGACGCGTCAAGCTCCATTTTATTTGTACGTCGAATGATTAATTCTAAGTGTCTCTGCAAAATAGAGTCATCCTCCACGTTCAATTTGAGTTCTCGAAAGTTAAAAAATTCTTACGTAAACGCATTCTAAAATCGACTTAGAAATTCCTTTTAAAATCGTGCGAATTTTGTCAAAATCGAAGATCACACTTTTCCGACTTATCAATCAGATTCGTCGAAGCAGTGGGTAATCCACGATCTATTTGCGATACCACGAAAGGAAGGTCGGGGGTGCTAGCCTCGTTAGATCGGCTAAATACCTTGAAATTACAGGACCGGTGGTCCACAAAGGTGGCACGCACCCCCGAAGTCACGTTCTCCGATGCATCAAAATCGATTCGCCACGGCAGTCGCGACTAGCCACGCTGTTTGATTTTCCCTCGTTTAGCCCCTCTTCCGATCGGTCTCGGGAAAATAGACACCGCCCGTTGGTAGAGTCGTCACGTATCAACCAGAAAGTCATTTCATGGATGGGTTTTGTTAACGCGCGGAAGTGGGCTTTTAAAAGAATGGAACGATTCTATCTCGCTTTCGAGCTGCCGCGTTTCCGGATCGAGAAGAAAAAAATAGAGCCAGGTGTTTGAATTTTTTAAACACCGTTCTAGCCGCACTTCCTGATGCTGTTTCGGGCTGCAGGGTACGAAACGGGACCATGGAAGTACTGTTACGTCTCAATTCTATGCGTTTAGACCGTGAGAATTTCTTTTGAACTTCGTTCACCAAGAAACATCAGCGATTCGTCGAATATTTCATTAATTTATTCGTTATTTTTATTGTACTGAGAGATATCATCGAAGCATATGGAAAC
>CM052091.1:9457242-9484065 GCA_028453745.1 Agapostemon virescens | reverse complement strand
ATCATCGAAGCATATGGAAACGTGTATTTTTATTTATTTAATTTATTTTTATTTATTTTTATTTATTTTATTTATTTTTATTTCTTAATATTATTTTTAACCCTTTGCACTCGGAACAATTTTAATTGCAAGTCACTTCTCTTGACCTAGAATATTTTTTTATTCTGCATGATTTATTTCTGTCTATGTATCCAGAATTATTTACTGTTTTCGTCCTTACGATAGTTAAATATTTATTAATTTCTTATTTGCAAGCATAGCGATATAAAATTGTTTTAAATAACAATGTGGCGATTTTCAGTGGAGAATCAGAGACACCGTTCGAGTGCAAAGGGTTGATTTTTTAAAATTATTCTGAAAGGAAAAAAATGTTTAATCAGAGGATATTTTTGTTACGAATTGACATAATCTCGTGTAAACGCAGGATTAAATGCAGGTTTATCATTATCGAAAATGAGAAAGGAGAAAAATTCAGACGTTTCAACCACTCACGAAGATTATCGTTATCTTTCTTTTGTTGAATGTCAACACCGTTTCTCGTCACACGCCTCTATCGATCTTCTCTCTCGATTGGAAGGTATACCACGAATTAGTCCAGCCTATGGTAATGGTCACGTGTCGGATTCAATGGGCACGTGGACAGGAAGACCGAAACTCGGCTAAACGCCATCGCCACGTGCCATTATCACTCGGTGGTTGGCTTTGAGAAATTGATAGCGGGAAACTTCACACCATCCTGCACGTGTTCGCCCAGCACCGTGTAAAAGCGAGCGTAATTGAGATATCATAGTCAGTTTCCCGTCGACAAGAGAATCTCCGCTAATTCGATCGTGGTAACGCCGATATCCTGTTCTGAGTATCTGCTGATAAACTCTTCAATGCACATCTGCTTCTGCCTTTATTAATTAATAAATAATAATAATATATATATATATATATTTAATAATAATTAATTATTAATAATTAATAATTAATAATTAATAATAATTAATTATTATACATTGTTCGCGTATTACTTTGCTTCATCGTCGAATAAAAATAATTTCATATTTAACTTACCTAAAAAATTTTTACAATTGCAATAAATTTTCTAAAAATTAGTTTCTATCCTTTTTCGATTGTGGTCCACATATTTTTACTTTCTAGATCTGTAAAATCCTCTTAGTATTAAATTAAGACATTTAAAGCTTGCAATTAACACTAGAACTTTTAAACCAGTCATTTTGACTGATCCCTAGTTTTTCCTTTCGCAATTATTGAAGTTATAAAAATGTTTTCATCAGAAATTCTTGGATGTAATTCTTTAATGGCGTACATGTTACAATAAGAACTGTATAAAGTTTTAATAAATACTAAGTTAATAAGTTTAATTATTTTAAGTTATTCAGTTTAATAATAAATAAAGTTGGCTCTACTGTTCGGTAGTTCTAGTGTTAATGGCGATGTAAAAAGAATGAACAATTTCGAAATTATCAATGACTGCACCGATCGTTTAACAACTCTTCGAGCTAGACGATAATCGTGTAACTGGTTTTAATCCGCGTGTTATGTTGAACGTATCAAATTTGAAGTGGCTGGGAATATTTTTGAAATTCCGTTCAGATAACGTGCACGGAAAATAATTATAGAATTAAAGCTGATTTAATTACGATTTTTATATAATAATGGTTGATTGCGAAGCGTGTTGATATTATTCGGTGCAAACAACGCTCGACGTTGCATGTTCCGACGACGTTATCTTGAAAAGTAGTAATCATGTTGTTTGATAATACTGCGGAGACAGATCGATTGTGGCCAATCTTAGCCCACGACACGTGTCACCGAAACAACATGGAAGAGTAATCGTAATTGAGATATAAAAGGCGAGTTTCGATCACAGCCAGATCTTTGGCTAATTCGAAAGCTTGCACCCTGTAGGGCCACGTGACTTTGACGCATACTAGCCGTGCAGCAACACGTGCGCCGATACAACGTATTCGCTAAATGCATCGAATTCGCAACGTCCTGTGCCCTACATACCCATTCACGCATATAATTACGGTATTATTAATAACAAATACTTACGAATCGTTAAAAACCTTCCTCTTTGAATTTAAAGTATTTTACCGTTTCATATACTTCGATTAATTTTTTCATAAATAGAAAACGATTGATAGCATCTTTTATAACTTTGATGGTAACTTTAACACTAGAACTACCGAACAATAAATCCAACGATATACATTGCTTTGTAATAATAACGAAACTCTCCCTATTCGAAATTCATACAATTTTTATCGTAATATATGGTTTCATCAAAAAAGTACATCCGAAAATTTCTGATAAAAACATTTCTATAATTTTAAAAATTGCAAAAGAAAAAATTAAGGGCCAGTTATTTTGACTGGTTTGGTAGTTCTAGTGTTAAGGAAAATATTCGCAAGAATTCTTTCTTCTGTTGCGAAAATTAGCGAGAAAAATCGTTCCCTCGATCTGCTGGAATATAGTTTCTAAGCCCTATGAAAATGAGTCCCTGCAAATGAGTTCTAAAATTGTATAATAATTTTTAGATAAAAATTTCGCCTATTGTCTGGAAAATTATTGTTTACAATAATAACGGGTCGTGGTAGTTTTCTGGGTGTCGCAATCGTTTTTTCCAGCACAGTAAATAAAATTTAAACGAATGGGACAGCGTCGGGAACCAACGGCACTTTTGTGCGCCCATAGGACGATGCCCGAAGTATCGCCTGGGGATATTTAACCTGGCTTGCATGTCGGTAAATGTTTGGTCCACGTGAAACGCCCGTAGCAGTTTGCAGAACGTCTCAATTAAAGTAAACGACAAAACGAAATTATTCGGCCGACGATGAAACGTGCAAACACGATGCCAGTATACAATAGTTCTCTCCAAACCCCGAAGGGGTTCTGAAACATTTTATTCGAACGTCTATTTGCAAATTGCCACGCGAAATTCAATCAAGATCAAAACATTCATGGAAAATTACGTTCGTAAAATTTACGGTATTGTTTTTGCTAAGAGCGGGACACGAACAGAATCACATTTTAACAATTTCCAATATTTATTGCAATAAATAATATTTATTGTATTCACGTTCCACTTATCCTTATTTCAGCTTGGTTTCGCGATCAAATAGCAAAGGGACAAATAGCGATTAATAATATGATAAAAAGGTTTAATAAAATAGATAAAACTCGGAAACAAATATTCTAAGTGGCGACCGACGCAAGATTTCTCCTTTATAGCAGCTAACCAAACTTATCTAGATATTGATTAACGCTAAATCTACTACACCTGGTCAAGTGACCATTTTCAGAATTTTTATCTGACATTTATTAAAGTTGCAAAATGGCTTTCATAGTAAATATATTAAATCTTGTAATTTTTATAAGATAACACATACCAGTCAACTTTCAGTCAAGTTGGCATCCCACGTTCATAAACAATTGACAACGACAATTGAAATTGAAAAAATTGAAAACGACAAACGATGCAGCTAAAATACAGATTTCCATTTAAAAAAAGTTATTATAAAACGTCTATAACCAAACTTTACAAGCCATTATAAAACTCTACGAAGCTGTTTGCAAATTACTCATCGTCTATACCATTTAACTTTGATTATGTCAGTTTCTTCTATTTCCAACCGTTCAAGAGGTACAGCTGTTACATTTTCGAGCATCAACTCTCGAAGTTGTTTGCACATCACGTATCGTCTGCAGCATTTAACTTGGATTATGCTAGTTTCTTCTATTTCCAATCGTTTAGGAGGCACAGCCAGACCAACTTGCATGGAAAACGCTGTATAGCGATGTTTCTATCATTTATCTATTACATTCACGTTTAAGCATGCATTTTATATCCTGAACGATCTCTGCTCTTCTCTGATCGTAATAAATGCATAAAAATTGCAGTTTCACAGGCGGCGAAGTAAACGAACGAACGGTCGGCGTTTATCCCGCTTTTCGAGAAGTTTAGATGAAATCGCCATCTGAAGTGCACTCCATTATGGTTGATAACGCTAACGAAATTGCGACCAGAGAGAGAAAAAAAATTGCGATTTACGGGACCCCAATTCGAACGATCGTACGCACCCGCACTTAAATCCGATCGAGATAACGAATCTCTCTCGGTGGAGACGAATTCATACCCTTCGACCGACAATAAACTGTATTATCTTGGATCCAGGCCACTCGGTGCACCCTAGTAGACATCAAAGGGAAGACCTCGATCGAGCGAGGCGATCGATAACGCAATAATATCGAATACTCCGGTTCGCGCGTAATTCTACACTCGTTCGAGGATATTTATGGGTAGTAGTCTTTGATGTTTTTTTTTTCACGTGTCGGAAACTATATCTCGCTCAGCACACGTTAACCCAAAAAGCTGGTCAACCTAACGAGCCTGCAGAAAATATCTATAAAAGCCGCGTACAAATCTGCTGAATATTTCATAGGAAACTATGGCCGCTCACGCAAGCGTGATATGAATTTTTAGAGAAACGTGTAGGATGATGTGATTCTCCCGAGAATTTCGAAAATTTTTGTATACTGTATTAAGTACTGTTATATAAGAACACAAATATTGTAGTATTTAAATTATTGAAATGTTTTAATTACAAATATCTAGGTTAACACTAGAACTACCGAACCAGTCGAAATGACTGATTCCTGATTTTTTCGTTTACAATTGCTGAAGTTATAAAAACATTTGCACCAGAAAGTTTCGAGTGAATATCTTCATTGACGCAGACATTGCGATAAAAATTGGACGAGATCTGAATGGATACAATTTTCTTTTTCAATTTTCAATTTTCTGAAATGATCTTCCTATAGAATATCAGGAATAAATTTTTATTGTTATAATTCTGTTTAATTTTGCAACTTGGAATATTCAGATTCGAAAATTTACCGATACTAATACTGAAACAATTTTTATATCGATTGTTCGTCAAATTATAACTATTACATGCGTATAAAATAAAATCTCATTGAAATGTTTGATGTTAATTATGTCAATCACGAACGATGTCATTTTTATGGGTGTTTTAATTTACAAACTATACAAACCGTATTTCTAAATAAGAAGTACAATAAAAAAATGTATATATATATTGTATAAATAAAAATAATATAAATAAAAATATATAAATAAAAATATGTATATTATAATATATAATATATTATATATAAATATGTATACTTTTTTTTTATTGTACTTCTTATTTAGAAATACGGTTTGTACCCTTTGTAAATTAAAACACCCATAAAAATGACATCGTTCGGAATTGACATAACTAACATCAAACATTTCAATTAGATTTTATTTTATACATACAATGTTTCGGATTAATTAACTTGAATGGCTTTCTCACAAAAAATACTACAAGCTAATCGTTTTGCTGAAAATAAATAGAAAGTCATTCGCAAAGTTGAGTTAAATGAAACTACGCAAATAATATCACAAATATTGGTTATGCCATTGATATTTTTGTTACGTTAAGAGTGGCGAAGAACGTACGGTTTTATTATGGAAAAGGAGTTCATCCCTTAAGTTATTCAATACACCGTTACGGAACAGTATCGAGCCCACCCCTGCGGACAAAACGATCGAGAGGCCGTCTGCCGAAAGGGTGCATCGAGGTGAATGGAAACAGAAACAAAGGGGCCGCATTAAAATCTAGTCCGAATCTCGTCTACCAGGAATAATCAGATACCTTTCTGTTACTACCAGGTGAGTTTGCTCGAGCGAGTAACGCCTTTTGACGTTAACGCCAAGGCTCTTGTGTGCCCGGCCACCATAAATGCAGTCGGCGGACAATGGCAGATCTTAATCTCCCATCCTAGTTCCTGGTTACCGGGAGCCATTACCATTATGTTTGCACTCCAACTATCACTCCATTGTCTCGACTATCTGCCGGAGCATCGGCGAGGTCGCTTTTCGTGGCATTGGATTCGTTAACTCTGCGTGACCACCGCGTCGATTCCTCGAAACGTGTCACTGGCTGCCTGATCGGACAACCATAACTCTCGAGACAGAGACGCGGGGACGTGTTCGTTCGAACGCTAAACCTACCAGCGTTGATCAAATTCACCTGTCCCACGTTTCGTTTAGAATTGACGAAATTATAAAGACTCTGCCGTAGGACGTGATTGAAGAAATTTATTAACCCCTTAGCCTACGACTTATTTTACAATAACAGAATATTGTAGAGAATTTTAAAGAGAGGCTCGGGAAAGTAGATTGAAAATGGCCATTCTAGGAAAAAGAGTTTTCACTGGAAAATCGCCTAACCCGGTTTAATTAATCAAGTCTGACCTTATCTAGGCAGATTTGTCAATCCTGTCGCAAACTGTATGAAGCAACGTATGACAGTGTGTTCGGTAGGTTTAGTGTCAACTTGATCGAATTCTCAGTGACAGATGAGGATTAACATTTAGGCAAGTAAATTTACCATTTTATAAAATTTTCCCATGAAATTGCGAATAAATGGCGACTGCATCGATATGGATAGTTGTGTACAGTGGAAATTGGAAGTTTATTGCAAAGACGGATTACAAGGTGTGTTTAAGATCAATTTTTATACAATTTTCTCGAAGAAATGAGAAGAAATGACAACTGCATCGACAAGGATAATTGTGTACAGTGGAAATTCGAAATTTATTACAAAAATGATCAACAAACAGGTTATATTTCAAATAAATGTTTAGGGGAATATACTGAGTTAAATTTTGACGAGCTCAATAAGATAAATAACAATTTTTACACAAATCTTGATTTCGCTGATTCTGTTTCACTAAATCAGTCTTTCTCGATTTTGTAGATATTTATAGATTTTACCTTGCGCTCAATTTATTAAATAACATTGCTAATTAATATTCTGTGTCATTGTTAACATTGCTAATTAAGTACAGACTTGTAGTTCCCTGAGAAAAATCAAAGATACTGTATCTATATTTGAATTCTACTACAACGAAATAGTTTCAGTTATTTAACGTCTTCAATGACGATATGTAAAACAGGTGGTTCGCATTTTAGACGATTAGAATTTCAATTAGGGTAATTACTTTAATTTTAACAGGTCCATAAGTTCCCAATATAAGCAATGACAAGCAACACTGAAACTTCTACAGATTTCCAAATTTTTATTTTGCAATTATCAAAGTCATTCGTCAGATTTCATTGCTCGATAACATATTGTAGTAAAATCTAAGTAAATGAAATCTAGTCATTTTTACAAAACAATGTACACTATTGCACGCCAGCAAATTTAAACGCTTAGTAGGTTTAGTGTTAAATCCCTTTTATCTACGGTTGCAAGTTCCCAATTTAAATCTTCGGTCGACTAAACGCGCTAGCATAGTATTTGGAACTTGCGTTACAAAAAAAGCAACGTAAAACATTCTATTCCACGGAGATGGTCGCAGATGTGTGTTAGAACAGCGTTGGCCACTTAAAAACGAAGTGGACCGGCTCGGCCCGGTGGCTGAGCAAAAGTAATACAGTCGCCATTCGCAGTAAAATAATATCAAGGAGAAAAAAGGCTGCACGCGCCATTGACCTTCTATAAACGTTACATTTGAACGAGGTATGGCGAAGGTAGAGGGTGGCAAGTCTGCCGGGCCAGTGTACACAAATAAACAGACAGAGAAGAATTATTTTTCGTGGGGTGCGTCGGACGCGCTGCCACCATTTTTTACTCCTGCGAGTGGTGTCCTGTCTGTTGACGAAGAGAAATGCTTCTGTACATTTATTCAAACCATCAGACCATGAGCTGTGAAAAAATTGTTGTCACATACATTTCGAAAAGTTGTTTTTGCAGAAAGTTCCAATTCTGTTACAAAAGTCGCCGTCAATCGAGTCGTTTACTTACATAATATTTTTAAAGGCATCTTTGTTTGTATAACTAGCCATAATCGATAAAATATTCAAACAGCATTAACCCTTTGCTCTACAACAACGAGTTAGACTCGTAATCAAGATTTGGAACAGAATCTTTTAACGCTTTGTCTGCCATGTCACCCACATATGGGTGACAGAGCAATTTAATATTCCATATTTAAAAATAAATTTTTACATTAATATAATCATTGCACTACATTTAGTTCAAATCAGGAGAATACAAGAAGATCGAAGGATATCTCTGTGACGTACATTTAATATTTTTAATTGTTGTTTCATTAAATAAATTACTTTGATTTTGTGGCATTTTTGAGGTTGTTGTTCCGGCAGTTAAAGTGTCAAATGTATTTCCTTAATTTTCATTAAACTGAAATTGGAAAATAGTTACATACGCAGTAACTATAAATTTGACTTTTCTTTTTGCCGTTTCGCTAAGGATAAAGAAAATATAGTTACTGTTATCAGAAAATAAATCGTAGGCCAAGGGATTAAAGTAAATCGTTTTGTTGTACTCTCAATACAAGCTTACCAATTTCTTATTATCGGATTAGACAGTGGTAACAATTATTATTAAGATAATTGCATTCGACGTGGTCCTTTGAATGGAAGCATTAATTCTCCGTTGATGAGGGTCAGCCGTAATCACGAACGGAGTAATAAGTATCGAACGCCGGTCCCAATCCTCCCAAAGTCTCTGTTGATTCTTTTTCTATTAATAAAAGGGATAACGTTCAGATTATTTGGCTCATACCGCGGACATTCGGCCTCTAAAGAGATAATGATCGTTCCTACGAGGGAAACCTACAAACATAATACGCGAAGATTCCCTCGGGGAAAAAGATGGACGTATCCTCGTCAGCCACGCGAACAAAAGAATCTCTCAGCAGGGTATTCCCTAGAAACGGCTGGCTGGCTGACAGATCGGTTCGATTGCTGCGTATTCCTCTGCAGTAAATCAATAAAAAAAAATTTTTTGGCGATCGGGAATGGGCGACAACAAAATTCAAAGAATTTCGATGGTTGACTAGGACGACGTTCGAACAAATATAAAATAATAGAATGGAAAGTTGCACAATTCAGACTTTTTAGTAGACATTAACAAATATTGTCTGTGCAAAGATTTGTTCCACGGAGTCACATCGACAGCATGTTTATTTTTAATAATTTTGTCATTTGTCCGTTTAACACTAAAACTACCGAGCTAGTCAAAATGACTGGTTCTTGATTTTTTCGCTTACAATTACTGAAGTTATAAAAACATTTCCACCAGAGTGTTTCGAATGAATTTCTTCATTGAGACAGACATTAAAAATTTTACTAGATCTGAATGCATGCAATTTTGTCATTATCACAAAGCAATATACAACGATCGGATTTATTACTCGGTAGTTTCAGTATTAACGGTGGCCATTTTCTCTTTTAGTAAATGGCGTTTCAAATGTGTTTAGTTAGCGAAATTTTGTGGTACTGTCGTTACACACCTTCTACTATATTTGAATGAAGAAAACCTTGACGAACTAAAAACTATAACCATCTTTAAATAGTCTTCGTAGCAAATCACGTCAAAGTTTTACATACCAGATATGTAAATATGAAACCGGAATTTTTGTATAGAACACTATTAATATTAAAAATTTGTATAGAATACTATTAAAAAAAATTATGCAGTTGTATGAAACTTCTATGATTGTGAGTTGATAATCTTTGTCAGATGTCAAAATAAGAAAATGATGTTGATGACGCGGTTCGATGGTAACTACATTGACAGTTAGTGCTACGTATGGACAAATTCCGGTTTTATTTTTACAGATCTTGTATACAAAACTACGTTGGTGATATTTTATTTGGCTTGTTGTTAAGGAGTTTAATTACGATTTTGAATAACAATGTCCAGGTTCAGTGGCGCAGTCTTTAAAATTCGAACGACGTCGCGACGGCCCGGAAAAAATGAATGGGGAATGACACCATGGACGAGACCATGGCCGAGTACGCACCGGTACCTGTAACCCCTGCGTTTGTCACCCCAAAAATGTCTTTCCGGACGAACGCTTGCGCAAAATGGAAACCGTTCGCACGCGATAATGCAAATGTCAGTCCATCCCCTGTCCGGCGATCACGAACTACTGAACCGAGAAATGCTAATTAGTTTCTAATACTTTTAATTCAATCCCGACGCGGATTCTCAAACGATCCCTGAAACGAGTTCGTCACACTTCGAATTTTACATGCGTAAAATGTTTACCACCATGGACGTCTCGTGCTTCCGAGGGAGCAACAAGTAACAATGAACGGGATTCTCTTTGGGAGGGGACGTTGATCCGCCTTCGTTCTGAAAAAACGCGGGAAAAAAGCGAGAAAATCCGAGCTTTATCGACGGAATAATCTCGACCATGTTTTTAACGAAAAAAGAAAAAAAAGAATACATCGTACACTTTCACAATCGTTTCTCGAACAGCTGTGACCGGCGACGTACGTAATTCCCAACATTCAGGTTAAGTTTCCGAAAGACTCGTTTTGATGTATGCTAACAAGCGGGAGCACACGACGTCACATTGATGTTTACGATGACCAGAAGTTTACAAGACGCCGAAACATTTATTGCTTGTGAAACTCGAATTGTGACAAGCTCCGATCTTATAAATCTGTTTAACACGTCACTCTACTTTCGAAACGAATCGAAAGTAGGTTCCGACTTTCTTGTAATTCGTCCACTGTGATTTACAAGGTATTTGTCACCTTTCCTTTTCGTTTCGATGACGACTTCCATTCGATAATATCAAATCTGAAAACTGAATGTATATAATAGGCGAAGAACTTGTTTAAAAGCCTCCGGGTACGGACTACCGTGGGCTGTTACGATATAAATTGTTGTTAATATTAGAGTTGAGCATGAATTGACAGACATTGGTTTCGAGAAAACGCCACGAGATATCTTCGAAGAATTAGCAAATCAAAATTTGATGGATTGCTTGTTGTGTCATATACTTTTTAAACTTTGTGTATGATTTTTAGTGTATAAAAATAAATATGATTAGTAAAAGACGCTGTGAGACATTATCTTCCAAGAATCAACGAATCAAAATTTGATAGATTGCTTGTTGTGTTAAAAAGAAGTTCGTATACATTTTTTAACTTTGTGTATGATTTTTACTGTTTAAAAATGAATATGATTACGAAGAGACACGATGAGACATTATCTTCCAAGAATCGACGAATCAAAATTTGATAGATTGCTTGTTGTGTTAAAAAGAAGTACACGTATATTCTTTTAACTTTATCTATGATTTTTAATGTTTAAAAATGAATATGATTACGAAGAGACGCCATGAGACACAACATTTTCCAAAAAATAACGAATAAAAATTTGGTAGATTGCTCGTTGTGTTGAAAAGAAGTATACATATATTTTTTTAACTTTGGTATGACTTTTAGTGTTTAAAAATGAATATGATTACGTAGAGACGCTGTGACACAATATTTTCCAAAAATTAACGAATAAAAATTTAATAAATTGTTTGTCGCGTCAAAAAGTAGTTCATATCCTTTTTTCACTTTGTGTATGATTTTTACTGTTTAAAAATGAATATAATTACGAAGAAACGCAATGAGATACAATATCTTCCAAGAATTAACGAATAAAAATTTGATAGATTGCTTGTTGTATTGAAAAGCAGTACACATATATTTTTTTAACGTTGTGTGTGATTTGTAGCGTACATTGTTTTATCTCTGACAATTTTGAGAGCGTTCATGTCGTTTAAACGGGAAAGCAGAATTTTTCTTAGAAGGTCGAAGCGAAATCAGCGAGGAGAGTGAAAGTCTCATCGATCTCACCGCTGTGGAAAACAAACGGGCCACCCATCGTTGATCGGTGCTCCATTATCTTCGGGCTGTCACGGCTTTAGAGGATTACACGTCGATTACGAGGCTCAATTTTAAACTGCCCGTTCCCCCGCTCTTTCTCGAGCTGGCAACCCTTTGCGGGTTACTCCATGGTTTTACAATCAGTCACCCATGCTATGACACGACCGACGGCTCGTCGATGGGGTTGCCTCTTTCCGAAAAGCGGATTACGTTTCTCATTCGGCCTCGTTTCTCTTCTTTCGCACTACAGATAACGAATCGATGTCCTGGGCTCGTTTCGCGTCGATGATCGATCGATCTATCCTCGTCTTGAATACGTCGTTGCGCGATTGCACCCTTCAACCCTTTGTTGCAGAACTGTTTTAGCGCAGCGTCAGTGATTTCTTCTAACTAGCAGCATTCAACGAATACAATAGGATATACAAGGTTACCGGAAAATGTTCGGGACCTCTGAAAAGGGCGATTTGTAGGGTTGTTCTAAGAAAGTTTTTCTTCCGTTAATCTGCGATTTGACGCTTCGTTTTCCAGTTATCAACTAAAAAGGTGAACCAATCAGCAGGATCTGTTTCCGCATTGATTGGTCCGTGCTTTTCGTTGATAACTCAAAAATGAAGTCGCGCAGAACATTTTTGCAAAGGAAACATTTCTTAAAGATTGTTCGATGGGTTTGGGATACCCTGTATAGTGCATATTCAATAGAAACAGAAGAAAACATTTTTATAAATCGTCTCTGATAAAGAAAGAATTAAAATATTTATTTAAATACTGTAGGTTTTTAGTATTTTTCGAATTCTGATTGAATGTTCCAATTATGTATTATTAAAAGAGCATCTCATATATTAGGCCAACAATTGGTCCAATAATTTATACATGTACGAACGAGTACGTATAAAATTGAGCATATTATTTTTTGGCGGGCTTTCGACTTTGACGGATAACCAACCCTACCTCACGAGGGATGAAAAATACAGTAAATAGCCAAACGGTTTTTACGCGTTTCTGTAACTTGACATTTTTTCCCTAACCCTTCATGGTAGTTTTGCACGTCACTGTTTACTACGGTTACAACCCCTTTGGGGTTTTTGGGGCGTGGCGAGTTTTTAAAGGGTGCCAGCCGGTTTTTGAAAATAAAATATCCGCGGGTAAACTTCACGGTTCTATTTGAGAAGCATTGTTGGTTCTGACTTTCCTCGTTTAAACAATGGTTCGCTTCCGCTGCCTTCGCATCCTTTCTATACTGTTCATTTGCTATGGCAGACTAGAGTAGTAAAACATACGAGCTTCAAAACTGACCTTCACCAGTTTCTTCAAGGTTCATCGTATTCCACAGATCAAACAAAACAAATTTGTATAAATACGTTTGGTCTTGACTCTTAAGGTCAAGTTTGCAGCAATTTTTTTTTATAAAATCTCCACCGATCCAAAATGGTAGCTGTACATGTACAAGGTGAAATGATGAATAATAAGAAATGATTTACAATGCTGGTTACTTTTTTTAAGTATTCGATGATGTACAAACAAACAGATAGTAGGTGTTGAATTTATCTTCGGACGCTGTGCATAAAGGATAAAAACAAATTTGTTTTTTAATTAATTAATTTAAGGGTCACGATTTGAGCAACGTATTTAGCAATATTCTCCCGCAGAATATTTTCCACGTTGCTTTCTAAACATTAATATGAAAAAACGAATAACTCGACGCTCTGCCAATAGCGTCGGCTTTCGACAAGCGTTCGATAAACGGATTAGGCGAATCCGAATCCACGTAGAACAATAAGCATAGCGATCGAAGGTGGAAGTTGTACACGGCGTGCCAGACGAATCGAAAATCCAGCGTGGCATTAGAAAGTACTTGATGCGTACTCGGTACTTTGAAATTTCGAAGACCCCTCCAGGCGTATACTGCCATAGGTGCCCCCAGGTTTTTTTTCCAGTATGAATGATGATGTATGGATGTTGGCTGGGCGCTAGGGGCTGGGTAAAGGGTTCCATTGTTGCACACCCCCCTCGAGAAGCGAACCCCTCTCTCGGCCTTCGCGGGAGAGAGGCCATCGTGAAATATTGCCGGTGAGCAACAAACTGCATTCTGCAAGCTGTATACTGTTAATTTTATGCCGGATTTTTTTTCCTCGGCCCACTCCATCGATCCCGGCCACCCCTTTTTGCACTATTTGGACTTGCCGCTGCGACGATCGTTGCCGCTGGAATTCTTTATGGGGGTAAAACGCACACTTTCCAGCCCGGCCGTACCTCCACCGGCCGATTAGAATTACAAGCAATCGTTTACGATACAAATACCCTCGCAGAATTCGAAAATGGAGACGAGAATCAACGGGAAACATTTAACCCCTTCGCACTACAAGCAATCTTAATTTCAAAATCATTTTTCACGCATGCCAAGTGAACTTACCCCGTTACTCGTACGCGCAATACTTCAAATTTTACCGATTTCTTAAATGCAAACACAGCGACGTAAAAGTTGTTTTGGATAATAGTAATACAATTTTTAATATTGCCTTAGTGACGCCATTGAAACGGTAAGGTTTAATATTCGATTTGCCTCAATTCAGTGAATTGTTTAGCGTTTGTAGATTAATCGCTTCATTTGTGAATTTGGCATAGTTTGAATTAGGTTGGAAGTTTTTATTTTTCTCAGTTTGTATGTACAATGTATGAAAGATGTTTTGAATATGCTAAACGTTGGTTGCAGTGCACCAGACACGTGTTGTTTCCACCCCGCGCTGTTACGTATAGAAAGCTTTCCGCAACATCCTTTGATTCTTCTCGGTTTCGCATGAATATGCATCCGTTAATGCAGCTGGGGTTACACTTTTCATCGAGATTTTCTGAATAATGCATTGAAACCTTCGTTCGCGCTATATCCATAGTGAAATATGCATGGTGAGACGTTGTGTCGTTTCGGATCGCCTGGTGTTGTTTGAATTTTACACAAAAAGTTATTTGATCTCTAAATAAAAATCTTATGCTATGCAAATTCCGTACGTTCATTAATAACGCAAGGATGCAACAAATTAAGAATACCGTTTCTATTCTCATTTTTTTTTTAATTTACAGAATGCATGGCCGATTTGGACATCTACCGATGAATCCGTACACTAACGTTTATGTACATCGATTTCTGTTAAACATTTCTCAACAAAAAAATTAGTACGCGTTCCACGAATATGTCAAAAATAATCCTCAAAATTTCGAAACAGTTCGCTTTACGATTTCTCGAAAAGAAAATCTCAAATATCGTTTTATTTTTAACAGTCTAAACTATGCTCTCCTTTAATGTGAGCCGAATCATTATTACATACCATTTTCATACAAACGTGGCACAGATAAATTTACAAAGTGAAAGTTTAAAAATTTATAAATAAAATTGGTAACAATTTTATTTTATATTTGCAAGAAATCTTCGACTCTGTCAGCGATACTTATCCTTCATTCCAATTTCTATAGAATCCTGCATAAAAATTAGAATTTGCATTAAGTTAGGCGGTTTAATTGTTACAGACTATTGGCTGGAGGACGTCGCGAGATAATTCCAGATTGTACTGAGTCCCTGAGCCCGCAATTGCTAAATTCGCGATCGGAGCCTGGAAAAGCGAATGAACGCGTGGCAAAACGAGAGGGGAAGCGAGAACTTAGTATCGACCCCGAGGTTATCACGGAGAACAATGCGGAACCGCAATTAATAGGGCCTGTAATCGGACGCCCGGCACACGCGTCTCGGGGTTGAAATATGCAAATTCGATCGGACACGGTTTTAGAAATTCGCCGCGGCCCTCCTCATCCGCCAACAATGCGTGACTCCATCGACAATAGGAAATAATAAACCGTGATAAATAGCCGGGCAAATACATACGACAATCGCGGATCTCCTTTCGGTTCTCCCGTTTCATCCCTCTCTCCCTCTCTCTCTCCTTTCTCTCTCTCCCTTTTCTCTCTTTTTCTGTGTCTCCCGAACTCTCTCCTTGGTCGCTTCCAGGTGGACTGATTCATATTCCCGAACAAATACGCTAGGCAAATATCGCGCGGGGGTTGATGGGGTTTCTATACGCGCGAAAGCAAATACCGGCGTTAATTTCCTAGCTCACGTGTCCCCGGTTGATTTTTTCTCCATGCCCAGAGAACTGTGGACGCTAGGAAACGTGTTTGCTTTTAATTTTATTTGAGCACTTCAGAGCGATGACCTTGAGTCAGCGACCACAAGAATCAAATAAAATCTAAAAACATTATTTAACCTCCTACCCTGCGACGTCGGGTCTGACTCGTGATGTAGATTCTGTACAGAGTGTAATAGATACGTTATTAATTTCTTTTGAGACGGAATAATATTCTATTTTGTGCAAATTATGAACCGCAAAGTAATTCTCATCGCTGCAGCCGTAAAGTAAATTGCAGTGCAAGGGGTTCATCATACGAGACCTGGAAAGAAAATATTCCTGGCGGCAATGTTCTGCCGATGCTTTTGCAATTTCTAAGTGAATTTGTTGCACTTTGTTATCAGTGCAAAATGTATTTAATAATAGAAGTACTTAGACAATTTTTAAACTTTGTCGAATAATTTTCCATAAAAGTGTGATCACAATTTTAGCATTTCTAAAAGAGAATCTTGTAGTCTTAAAATAGACCGCGAAATGGTCGAGGTACATGGTTCGTCATTATTTCACGCTGTTTCGTAGAATAATCGACGAAATAGAAACAACAGAGGCCCAAAGTTCGAAGAGGCAGCACTAATCAAAAGTGGTCCGCGGAGACAGATTGAGGGGCGTGCAGAAATAAATCAGCCCTTTGTTTTACGGCTCTAAAACGGCCGTTGGGGATTTAGAACGCGAAGTTATGCCCATTCAGTCGAACACCCCAGCTGCGAGACCGAAAAGGCCTGGCAGCTTATTCAAAAACCACGTAATCGTTGCTCGCTAATTCGCGTTACGTCGTTCGAATATCCTTGTGAGGTAGTATACATGTATAAAATCAAGAGCACCGAAGATAGGAGAGTTAATAGTGCATGAATAATCCCAAGGTTACTCAATTATAGTCAGAAGGGAGATTGCAAGTTATTCTCAGCTTTGTCTTGTGCAACAACGGCTTAAAAACTTCAAACGGTAGATCCTTACCGCGTGATCGTGCGTAGAGACTTAAACCGTAGATCCAGGAAAGAAGATTCCTGATCAAGAAGAAGAATTAAGTTGAAGTTCGAGTTCAAGAATCTTGAAATCCGAAAGAAAACACATTCGGACCTCGCGGACCCAGAAGGATATCTGAGAAATCATTTTTGAAAACTAGAGAGTCAAATTCGAGAACATCTAGGCTCAGAAAATAGAAGAAATATACACCAAGTTTTAGGATCCGTGTAAAATCATTCAAAAATTTAAGGAATCAAATTATAAAACATGCAGACTCAAGAAATCCTAAATCAAGAACTCCCTTGCTGTTGAAGTCATTTAAAATCTTTTTCAGATCTGGTTCAATTATTTTTTTAAATATTAAAAAATTATTATTAATTTATTCTCATTAGCCTCATTATTTTTAACCTTCAGGAGGGCAGATTTGAAGATCGTATCGATCGAAGACTCATAGACAGAGATGTGGAAAAATTATTATAATAATGATTTATGTTTTCTTCCGAATTAATAATTAACAATGTTTGTTCTATGTCGAGTAAAATGTTCAAACTCTATTTTGAACTGTTTTCTTCAGGTTGGAAGCAATTAATTACTTTGGGAAAGCAATGTTTCTAGGAAAGTTCGATCCACATACAGATTCATCTTGTCGAAGTAAGGAGGAAGTATGAGCGAAATAATCGCGTCGACAGGTCATCAGCTCGTTGATGGAAAAGGGGTTAACTTGAGCATTCTAGTGGAATTGATTCGAATAAATGTCTCCGTGACCCTTGTCGATCCCCCGAGAATTTTCTGATGAAAAACGGGGATTTTCCGAACATACAGTAGTTTTCCTCCATCTGTTGGTTATTATTTATTGTTACATCGTTGATTAAACGTTTTTATTACTCCAGCCCACTTAAGTTTAGTTAAAATCATGAGATATATCGATATTTTCCCTTCCCTTTCGGAGTAGCAGACACGTTATCGCGTGAAAGCTCTGTCCTATCATCCCTCAGCAGAAAGTGTCAACAAGTTGAGCATAGTTATATAATTATATATTATGCTGGAAATTGCCGGAGATAACCGCACCTCGATAATTTATTTTTATTCAGAGTCCCACAAGTCAGCGAAATACTCGACGAACGCTTCACTTCGCTAACTGCAAAAATATATGCAATGTTTCGCTATCGAACGGAGGTAATTTCCATTACAGATAGTCATTTGCTTCAAAACAGCGGCCTGAAGTCCTTAAATTCGATTCGTACACTCGGTCGGTTCAAAATATGGGGCTATTAACACTTCACCGGCGATTATTTCAGAATTTTCTAAGGTTCATGATCCATTACTGAAAACTATTTAATGGGTCACTCAATTCTGACAGCAATTTTTATTGTAAACCAACAAGGCATCCTCAGTAATGTTATTTAACACTTTAACTGCCAGAACAACAACCTCAAAAATTCCACAAAATCAAAGTAATTTATTTGATGAAACAACAATTTAAAATTTTAAATGTACGACACATAGTTATCCTTCGACCTTCTCGTATTCTCCAGATTTCAACTAAGTGTAGTGCAACGATTATATTAAGGTACAAATTTATTTTAAAAAATGGACAAATTACTCTATCACCCATATGTGGTTGACATGGCTGCCAAAGTGTTAATCATTTCGTTACAAATTGCAATGTTGTAAGCTTCGTTTTGATACATCACAATGATTGTAAGTCCTACTAATAGGCTTCCGGTCGACAAAGCGTTAATACTGGAACGATGAGAGCAGACAAAATGGCAGATTCGAAAATTTCTAAGTAAGGGTTATTGAAATTGCAAAGAAGCGTTTATAAATTATCAGACGAGTTTATTCCTTAAAACTTATGTGAAACATATTGTGTTAAAAATGCCGGCAAATCTGAGTGAATATGTATTTGTGATTTTATAAACGAGTGTGAAATAGTTTAGTGGTTTGTGCATCCAGTATTAGCACATAACCTGCCTACTGTTACTTCATAACTATTAAAAGTCACACGAAAAGTGTACGGTTTAAAAATGGATTTTAACAGCAATTTTAACGATGAACCAACGATTCACCCTCAGTAATGTCGTTTAAGAATTTTGTTTCAGATTATGCAAACGAAAATCCTATTCATAGAATCTTGGTAGTTAAGAACTTCGCCAACTCAGCACCAACAAGAATAACCAATAAAATTGGCATAATTTATTTAACAATAAACCTACCACAACCTCTCAAACGACCCTTCCCAGATCTTTTATTCTACAATTATTAAATTTATAAAATTGCCTTCAAATAAATCGATTTAGTCGATTTATTTATTCGATCATCGAATAAAAATCAGTCATTTTTACAAAATATTTTCTATTAACCAATTTCAATGCTCGATAGGTCAAATATTAATTAATAATTATCGAGATTGTAAAGATACATCGACGAGGACTTATTCAACGAATTTATTTCTTCGGGTATACACAATTAAAACATGCACAAATTCTCTCGATTTTTATAAAGTAACACAAAACAGTCTCAATTTCGTGCGCTGTGAAGCTGTTAACACGAGAACTATCAAACCAGCCAAAATGACTGGTGCTTACTTATTTCTTTCGCAATTACTGAAGTTATAAAAATGTTTTCATTAGTAATTTTATATTACTTGTGTACTTTAACCCTTTGACTGCCATGTCACCCATAGATGAGTGACAGAATTGTTTGTCCATGTTTAAAAATAAATTTGTACATTAACATATTCGTTATACTAAATTTAGTTCAGATCTGTAGAATAGAAGAAGGTTGAAAAATAACTTTGTATCGTACATTTTAAGTTTTCAATTGCTGCTTGGTCAAATAAATGTCTTCGATTTTGTGGGATTTTTAAGGTTGTTGGTTGGGCAATTAAAGTGTTAATGAACCACATGTTACAATAAAAATTGAATGAAGTTTGAATAGTTGCAGTCTCGTTATTATCACTAAGCCGTGTATATCGTTGGATTTATTTGGTAATTCTAGTGTTAACCCTTTGCACTCCAAGCAATTTTAATTTCTAATTCGAGACATTGTTTTGTCCTAGAATAATTCCATTGCACGTGGTTCATTTCTTTTCGTGCATATCAAATTTGTTACTATTAATCGTACGTGCAACACTTTAATTTTTACTAACTTCTGAAATACAAACATTGTAATGTAAAAATTGTTTGGAATAATATTCTGTCAAATTTTAATGTTCCCTCAGAGGAGCCATTGCTAAGGGTTAATACTGTAGTGATACTACTCCGTCCTCCCTCTATCAGTTTACAGAACCTGACTCAAATTTGTCGCGACGAACGAATCGGCGCAAAAATTCGTTTTCAGATTTGCGCGAATGAATCGATGACGAGCGCACAGGGCAGCGCACGCTGCCGATGGAACACGTATAAATTTCGCTTTGATCGGTGTTACGAGTGAAACGAAGGCTGGCTCCGACACAGTTTTGAGTGTCGTCCGATAAAGTATCGATGAACCTAAGCGCAGCGCTGAAGAATGCCCGATAATATATTATTATTGCGCGGGCGCGGGTCAATAATCGAGCACGTTGCCTGGCGACGCTGCTCCTGCTCTCTCTCAGCATCCGGAATTTCTTCTTCTGCGACTACTCCTGCAGCTGCGACGCGCAGAAGTCGAGCAACCTTCGATACATCCTCATCGGACCGGTTTCATCTCTTCTGGCTGCGGACACCGACACTTTCGGCCTCTCCTAGGTGAGTCTCGTTTCAACTCGCTCGTACTGTTTACAATGCAATCTTGCAGTTGATTCGTCGACGGTCGTCTCGCCCTCTTATCAGGTAGACGACCCACGCTGAGATTCAGAGTTCAGAGTCAAAATTCGATGAACTTTTCCATGAGAACGTCGACGTTGACCTGATCTTTCTCTTTCTCTCTCTCGTTTCGAGATTAAACTTTAGCAAAGTTGCAAGGTGATGTTGCACGTGGAACGACGCGCGAGAAGTTTTCTGTTGTTTCCTGCAGCTGATGTGTCAATACAATTTTCTGGAGTGGTCGAGTTGGTTCTGAACCTAGTTCGAGCCTAACGCAAACTGTAATAGTTCATTTGGACGTTTCAGTACTTTCATAAGCGAGGCACGTGTCAATTTTTCCATCGAATGTGAACAGTGGCGGCCAACTACTTAGCTACACTTTCAGAAAGCGAATAAATTTTTTAAAATTGGTCCAAGTGGCTTGAGTTCTATTGAGATGTTAGAAGTTCTTTTTGAATGGCTCAGAGTTGTGAAAAAAGGTGCATATCATTGTGTTTAACTTTCCTGTCTGTGCTATGCAGAAAATTACAAACATCGTTCTTGTAAATCTAAGTAAGTTACGTGCATCTGTAAGGATTTAATTTAATCGATTGAGGAAACGATTAAAAATGGCGAAAGTTTTGAGAAAATGCGATCTAATGCAATTTCAGTGTGCATTCTTGCTTTTTGCTGTATCTAATTTCAATGAAACCTTGTACACGTATGTAACTCGTTTAGAGTAATAACAGGTATGTTTTCAATTTACTCCAAATTGCTCGGTTCGTTGTATATAATTATATTCGTGTTCGGTTGGTGTTAATTGATACTCTTGTGTCAGTAAACTATTCTAATAATGATCGATTTCATTCTGAATTGAATGCGAGTCTAATACGATCTGTAATAATTAGTTGGAACTCCTGCCATCTGTTACAATCGAGACAGACCAATTTTTCCATGCAAAACGTGTATGTCACAGATTAGTGTAGAGTAATTGTAATAATTATTCTAGCTGTTTAAACACTCACATTCACGTAAGCAAGCTATTCGAATTGTAATTGATTTCATCCTGAATCGAATTTTAACCTAAGATCCATTATAATCCAGACTTGCTTTTTAATCCAAGTGCAATCGAAATAAAACGAGAACACAGTTGTCCAAATATTTACTGTAAAATATTTCGAACGTCCAATTCGTTTACAATTTTACCGGTATTCACTTTTTGGGTTTATTTCGCAGGTTTTCCGAATGTTTCAACAATGTGGAGGAAAAGTCGAAAACTAGCCGAAGCTTGTGCGGCCGAAATTAAAAAGGAGTGTCGCAAACAGGATGGACAAAATCTCGGAGTGCGATGTTCGCTTGAAAAGAAATTCGAGAAACTTTGTGGGTTTCGATTGGACGATGTCTCCAGTTTTGAGAAACTTACAAATCTTTTGTACCGACCGACCGACGCTGCCAGTTTGGGAGTGATTCGAGCACTTTTCGGTAAGCCGTTTCGTCATCGTTAGTTCTTCGGTGTCAGCGAAAAGTGAAAAGGGAATCTCAATGAACGTATCAAATACGAATTATTTCTTTAAAAAAACAATGCGTATTTGCATTAAATGTAACCAAGCACGCGTTTGAGGTGAACGCACCGCCGGTAGAATTAGAAAACTTTATTCATGCGTTTAAGCGTTAACACGTTTCGTGCCATGTGTGCCATTTATGGTACACATTCAACCTGACTTTCAGGCCACGTTTACCATAAAATCGTCTATATTTAATGGGCTAAAAATATTTATTTTATGACGAATTTAACTCTGTGAAATATATTTCCTCCAAAAGAATGAGACATTACAAAAGAATGCAGTACAGAACAAAGCTAAGCAAGCTAATTACTTATGAATTGATGATGTCATGAAATATTGTGTGATAATATATCAGTCTTTAGTGAAAATATCAAATGGTATGAACGATAAGTTAGACAAAAATGGCTTGGCACAGAACGAATTAATTTGAAAGAAAGAAAGTACTGATACGAGGAACGACGAAGAAATGAAAATTTGTTCGAGGTATCTAAGTAAGGTGTATAAGTAAAAATCTTGCAGGATTCTGCATGGTGTTCGACGTCGTGGAGGAAAGAGGCTTGTCAGACGTAGACATAAGGTGGGGAGACCCGTTGGAGTGTCACTTCCCATTGATCCACGGAATGAAGCCTCCGTCGCTGCCGTGGATCATAGTAATTTACACGATCATGTGGATGGGCGCTTTCGGGATAATGCTGGGCTCGCATTTTAAACTAGCCTGCGCCTGTTTCGTGGTGCCTTACTGGTACATCTTCCTGCTGAACAAAAGCTACTGGAACAACCACACGTATCTCTATGGAATCGTCGCGACTCTCCTCTGGGGTACGGAGGCTAATAAGTTCTTGTGAGTTTGAAAGGAAATGTCTCATCCGAACGGGAAAACCGGTCCGTAATCGGAGACGTGAGTTAGGATCTGAATATTAATTAAACGACCTCAAAATTCGCGGACACGCGTTCAAAAACATGAAATTGAACACTGTACAGAAGCTTCTCATCGAAATCAATTTTACACAACTCGCGATGCCGAATGATCGTCATTTGGACGAAGCTGAAACATTATAGGGAAATAGAATTCCAGTAGAACCTCTAAATTAAAATTTTTTGATCGACAAGTAGATAGATCTATGGCGATTCGTTTGCGATGCTATTTATTATATTAAATTCTACTATTTACGCAGTCGCGTTCTCCTGTTTAACACTAGGTTAAACGACGCTTTCTAATATTTTTACGTTACAAATATTAACCCTTTGCGGTCTACAGATTTCGCTCTTGAGAGTTCCATCAGGTCGGAGGAAATCTAGCGTTTCACAGTTACTTTTACGTACAGAATATTAAATATTCTGTAAATATTATTAAATATATGAATATTAAAATACAGAATTTGTTGAAACTGATTTGTTGTGTTTAATACTACTCATAATACGTAAGAACACAAAATTAAAAGGAAACCATAGCGTTTTATCATTGTTGCGATTTTTGACGGTTCCCGCTATGGGGACACCGACCGCAAACGGTTACAAATATAAAAATACATATATTAAAAATTATTCAAGACATTTTTTTCTGCAGATGTACATATTGAAATAACAACAGCTAAAAATGTCAGTAAAATATAAAATAATCACTTTCAGTGCCCCGTTAACCTAGTGTTAATTCGACTAATCGAGGTTCTACTGTATTCCACTCACTCGTTGCTCGCAGACGCAATAATTAATTACCAATCTTCCTTACAGCGCGTTGGACACCAGAAAAGCGAGTTCCAAGCAAGACAAGGATACTGTACCATTGTGGAATTATTTCATCTTGAAATTTCAATTTTTCGCACTGTACTTCATAGCTGGATTGAAGAAATCTAGCACAGAATGGTTATCAGGGTACGCCATGACGAATTTGTCGACACACTGGGTATTCGTTCCGTTCAAGTAAGTGTATGTACAGACAAAATCATTTAATCTCTTCGCTGTCTATAATGTTCAGAATAAAGCAGTTGTACAAAAGAATTTTTGTTCATGACCTTTGGATAATTAGCGCGCGGTCGTGACGTGAAATTATCTTAACGTAATACAATGTTTCAGTGGCAATTAAGTTATTTCTATGTTCCAGGCTATTCTTGACCACCGAGCAAACTGATTTCTTCATAGTCCATTGGTTTGGCTTTATTTTCGATCTGACGGTCGGTTTCTTTATATTGTTCGAAAAAACACGCATTCCTGCCATGATTCTTTGCACGACGTTCCATTTGATGAATTCTCGATTGTTTAACATAGGTGAGAACGCTTTGGAGCAATTTCTAAACGATTCTTCAGTTTGTGGAATCAACGTTTTCTTATGATCCTCCGTTTGCGATTCGACCGATTCTGATGTCTGCTTTCAGGAATGTTTCCGTACGTTTGTCTCGCAACGATGCCTCTCTTCTGCAACGCAGACTGGCCGCGAAAATGCATTTCGTATTTCAAATGCAACTGCATGCCGTTCTTCGTGCAAAGTCAGAACGTCGAATGCTGCGACGCGTTCGAAGAGACTCGACTGGAAAACGAATACGATGAACCGATCGAAGATACATCGGAGCTGCAAACGAGCTTCGCTTTAAGCAGCAAAGTCGACTTTGAGACAAACGATAAACTGAAGAGCGCAATAAAAGATAATAGGGCTCTGGAACGAAAATACGAAGACAGAAATATCAGAACAGTTTGCAAACGCACGAAAGAAGGTGCGACGAAGAAGCAAAAATTTGTTGTATCTCTTTTACTCTTTCACGTGGCTTTACAATTTTTCCTTCCGTACTCTCATTTCATCACTAAGGTATTGTCTGTGTCGACACTATTACCATTCGTTTGTAGAGACAATGTCTTTAGAGAAATAACTGCTCCTGGAGAATTTTCACTCTCTGCTTCGAAACGTTATCCTTTTCCGGAAGAAATCATCTTCGCCTAAACACTGTTTTCGGATAGCACTCGCTAATACGACTAAACTTTTCTTTGCACGAGAATTGATATTAAATCTGCTAAAACTTTCTGTCCACTTTCGTCGAACAATATCAGATAATTTTCTACTAGGAGGACAATCGAGTACCACAGTAATTTTCATCCTTTTCTCATGTCTGTTATCGAAGCTTTAACACTAAACCGTTTTCAGATTTTCTATTTTACAATTACAGAATATTTTCTTATTCCATCGTGCATTGTGAGAAAAATTGCACAAAATATAAATAAATTATTCTTTGTCACTTTTATAAGACGATACACACTAATCAATTTTATTGCTCGGTAGGTTCACTATTAAAAGTGGATTTAACTTGCCAGCAGATTTAATATCTGATAGAAAAGCGAATCGAAACACTATTTTCGGATAGCACTCGCTAATACGACTAAACTTTTCTTTGCACGAGAATTGATATTAAATCTGCTAAAACTTTCTGTCCACTTTCATCGAACAATATCAGATAATTTTCCATCAGGAGGAAAGTCGAGTACCACAGTAATTTTCATCTTTTTCTCATGTCAGTTATCGAAGCTTTAACACTGAACCGTCTCCAGATTTTTTATTTTACAATCACAGAAGTTATAATGTTATAATATTTTCTTATTCCTAAATTATTTTTATTTAATAATTATTAAATTATTCCTTGTCACTTTTATAAGACGATACACACTAATCAATTTTATTGCTCGGTAGGTTCACTGTTAAAAGTGGATTTAACTTGCCAGCAGATTTAATATCTGATAGAAAAGCGAATCGAAACATCTCTGCTCGTTTTAGGAATCTTTTTAAATTTCTTTATCTATAAATTATTTGAAATATAAATTGTTTTGTTTTACTTGATGGAACTCTTTACTATTTTTAGGGTTACAACAATTGGGTACCCGGTATGTACGGATATTCCTGGGACATGATGGTTCATGCTTGGGATATTATACTGGTCGTGATTAAAGTCCACGATAATGTGAATAACGAAGATCGTTATCTGGATCCCAAGGCGTGGGTGCAGACCGATCGATGGGAGAAACATGGTGACATGGCTAGACAGTACGCCTTCTGCATTAGGGTACTTATCATCTTTGTCAAGAAACCTTCTAACATCAGTAATTAATCGATACGATTATGAAAAGTCTGTGTAATCACGACGTAATTGGTAATTTCTGGTAACTCTTGTACTCGCGTTTTCAGGACAATTTAATCGAGCAAGAGAGACGCGTTGGCCTAACCGATCCTCATTACAGAACTCCGGCAAAATGGCTACACATGTCGTCGAATCTGAGCATCTACATAGACGTATGGTGTTCCTTAAATGGAAGATTCCAGCAAAGAATGTTCGATCCAAACGTCGACTTGCTGACCGTCGATTGGCATCCTTTCAAGAGTATTTCGTACTTAATGCCGCTTCTGTCGCAATATAATTCTTATAGGCATGTAACATATAGTAATTTACACTATTCTTCCATGCAGACACGTTCTTAACACATTGGTGACCGGTGACGAGTTAACCCTTTGCACTCCAAGCAATTTTAATTCCTAACTCGAGACATTTTTCTGTCCTCCAATAATTCCATTGTACGTGGTCGTTTCCTTTCGTGCATATCAAATTTGTTACTATTAA
>CM052091.1:9443856-9456842 GCA_028453745.1 Agapostemon virescens | reverse complement strand
TGACGTGGCATAGTTTCTGTGTAAAATTGCCGGTCAGCAAAGTATTAAGATCTATATACTCTTATACTGTATCCTATAATTCTTCAAATTATTGAGAATTTCAATCTAAATTGTTGGCCTGTCTAAAAGGAAGTTATCATCGATAATAATTATTTTATGTTCAGGTACAAATTGGAAGAGATTCAGCGACATGTTTACACGTGGTCGAACGACACAGACGTGCTATTCGTTGCTGACTTCCCTGGAATGTACCTGGACAATTACATCGCGAGAAATTTCACTAACGTCAGCTTGACGGTGCTCGAAGGCGAGGTGACGTACAGCGACGAAGAGTTGCCACACGGTGTAACTTTAACGAAGGAATCGTCCATCCCTATCAAAACTAGCCAATTTCACAGGGTGAAGACAACGAGCGCTTTTCCTGCCTGCTACATGTACACTTACAACAACCGAAACAGGCAGTCGGAAACGGACGGGTAATTGTACAAGCATTTACTTTAAACAATAATTTTAAAATGAAAATTGTTCGTGTTAAAAGAAACGGGAATTAACACTTTGACTGTCATGACATCCACATATGGGTGACAGGATAATTTGTTTAAAAATAAATTTGTACAGTAACCTCTTAAGCACAATGCACCACTATAGTGGCTTCCGCGGTTGAGCACACTCAATTCTATTATTAATTATTACAGTAAACTATTAATGTTAAAATATATGCATTATATCTTTTAGAAAAATTACAATTTAGTTACGAAAAACCTCATTCTAAAATTATTAAAGTTAAAGTCTATGCATCATATCTTTAACACGTTAACGGCCCAACTGACGACCCCAGAAATTCCATAAAATCAAATTAATTTATTTAATGAAGCAGCGATTGAAAACTTTAAATGTATGCCATATAGTTATCTATTAAGCTTCTTGTATTCTCCAGATATTAACCAAATTCAATGCAACGAGTATATAAACGTATAACTTTATTTTTAAACATGGACAAATAATTCTGTCACCCATATATGGGTGACATGGCAGTCAACGTGTTAAGAAGAACTATAATTTAATTTCTCAACTAAGAGGTTCAATTGCACTACATTTAGTTGAAATCTGAGAATATGAGAGGGTTGAAGGATAACTATGTGTCATACATTTTAAATTTTATATTATTGTTTCATCAAGTAAATTACTTTGATTTTGTGGAATTTTTGAGGTTATTGGTCGGGCAGTTAAAGTGTTATAATTTCGTTTTTATAATTTCAATAATTGCAAAAGAAAAAATTAGAAACCATTAAAAATGACTGGTTTGAAGGTTCTAGTGTTAAATAGCTTTTATTGTTTTTATCTTCTTATTTTAACCGTGAAAGTATAAAATCTGTAGT
The DNA here is from genome assembly GCA_028453745.1 of Agapostemon virescens. Taxonomy (NCBI): domain Eukaryota; kingdom Metazoa; phylum Arthropoda; class Insecta; order Hymenoptera; family Halictidae; genus Agapostemon; species Agapostemon virescens. The sequence goes on along the minus strand of CM052091.1, from coordinate 9,455,463 downwards.
CTAATGATTATAAATAAATTAGTTGTAGTATGTAACATGTTTTATAGTTGTCAATTTAATATTGTTAATAATAAACAACTTTTATATTGTTATTTCGTATGCACTGTTCGACACACAATTTTTATATTAGTAATCTGGCGAGTCTATGAATGATTTATCAAAAACCGTTTATCGAATTTATCGAGACAATCGCGACGAAGTTTTAATCGTGTTTGAATTGTTCCAGGTCCACAGATACGCAAAAGAAAGCATTTTCAATTACGAAGGAAATCAATTACAAGATCGAAGCTTGGTTACGATCCCTGAACCACATACTAGACTCATTTTTCTATTTAGTTTACAACGTCCCGATGGTGCGACGAGTGCATATCAACAAATAATGAAGACTGCGATTTACACGACACAGAAATTGATCGGCGAACACTTGTAATTAAATTTTGAAGATAAACGAACATTCCAGAGAATTTATTTTCATACTTGAAAAGTTACATTATGCATAAGCTGAAAAGTAACATTTCATTTCGATGAGCACGATAATAAATTTTCGAATCATTCGATATACTAGGAACACGAGTGGTTACGAACGATAAGGTTTATCGTTAAATAGTTTTCCTTGTATCGTTGACGCAATGTTTGAGTACATTTTTAAGCAAGCACGATATTTAATGATATAATTCTCCCGAGACCGATGTCTGTCCAAAAATATACCGTTGTATCTTATTAACGATATTTCCTAAGGAGCACGAGTTATTTATAATAATACTGTACGATATTATAGAGACAAGCCACGCAGAGGGCTTTCGTCAACAATTTTTAATAAAAGACTGCAACATACTTTTCCGTCACGAGCAAAACAACTGAAAATCGTCGGAGTAATCTCGAGACGTCGAGAATACGAAAATACACGATTAAACAATGTACGTGGACACGTTCGACTGGTTAAATCGTGACGATAAACCATCCTCGGTCGTCCAATTAACATACGAGCTTCTGTAAAAATTAACGACACTGTTATCCGCTATCAAATTAAATTTGTATAAATAAAAACGGAATTTCTGTATCGCTCGCAGCAAAAAAAAAAAAAAAGAATACAGTGCACCATTTCGAACACTGTATTGAGCAACAGATAAAACAGCCTGCCGATTTAATCTGTTCACCGGGTACAATGTATTTTTAATAGTTCACTCGACATAATCTTACGATCCATCTAATCTAAACGATTCGATCACGCAGATGATATAAAGTGCATTCGATCATTTGCCTCGCGTTTAATGTAACACCTTCCGATTAAGAACAATAAAACCCGTCATTTTTAGGACGCCAGACGATAAGAGTTTGCTCGCGCGAATCTTGTTTGTCACTATTCTTTCCAATGCTTTTACAATGTCATAAAGACTAGACATCGTAAAATTACAGCGATAGCGTGCTAGACACTGCTACGGTGTTATAGATCGCAAACGATATTAAATTTTTACGGATTATCCTAACTTTCCACCAACCTGATAATAAATTACTTCTGTCACTTATTTCTATATCAAGACTTGAGCTTCGGATACGGAAAGTAGCATCGATAACTCCACTGTTAATTACACGTTGTCGCAAAGATTCAATTATGTCCATAATTATGAAAGTGGTCTGAGTCAGACTTAAAAAAATGAGTTTATCAGTTATTTCACACCACATTATTTTAAACTAAATTTATTCAATGTAATTTTTATGATACCGTCAAAAATGAACCATTAAATAGTGGTTGTAATTTCAACATTATATGGAATTCATTTAGGATTAATTATGAAAGTTGTCTAAGTCAAAATTTAAAAAAAAATTAGTTTATCAGTTATTTCACACCACATTATTTTAAACAAAATTTATTCAATGTAATTTTTATGATACCGTCAAAAATGAACCATTAGATAGTGGTTGTAATTTCAACACTCTATGGAATTCATTTAGTGTTAGTTATGAAAGTGGCCTAAGTCAAAAATTTAAAGAAATTATATAAACATAACTTGAAAATGGCGCATGGCCCTCTGTACATGGAGGATATAACTACTCAAAAACACGTAATAGCTTACAGTGATGCTTGTTCAGGCCAAACTCGTAACATTAAAGTAGCATTGACATGGATGAAAATTGCTCAGTCATCAAATAATAATATTGAAACAGTAGACCACAAATTTTTGCTATCGGGTCATTCTTTCTACCGAATGACCGTGATTTTGGGTTGATAGAAATGAAAATAAAAGAAGCAAATTACTTATACAACCCTGAGCATTATTATGAATTGATAGAAAAGTGTAGAAGAAGAAATACATTTTCGATAAAACGAATGTCGCAGCCGGATTTTATTTCAACGAAATCACTAGAAGAGTCAATAACAAGAAGAGTAAAAAATACCGCGGACGAATCTGTCTCTTGGCTGCAAATTCAATGGATGAGATTCTTGAAAAATGAACCTTATCAAATGTTGTATAAAACTTCTTCAGATGATTCTAAATTCCACGTTTTGGATCTCTCACCTAAAAGAGGAAGACCAAAAATATACGGAAATATTAAATTACTTTCATTATACACCACCACTGGACCAGTAACGGAAGAAACACATAAAGATATTATGTGTTTACTGCCATACATCTCTCTAGTTTTTCAGGAACATTTTAAGAATCTTAAAAACTCGAAACGATAAAAATGGATTACTTTTTAAAAATAATTAATAAATGTTCATGAATTATTTCATGAAAGTTATTGTTTCAAATAATATTCATAGTTCTTTATTACTTTAAGTCATCTATAGGACATTCAGTTAATTTTGAAAATGGTCTAAGTCAGTTCAAACTTTGAAAACAACATTTTCGTATGAAATTCACACAAAATTTCATATTCATAATAAATTTCCATTAATCAAGACTAATAAAATTATAAATTAAAATGTCACATAATGTAACAATATTTTTTAATTTATTCAAATGCAATTCATTAAATATCTCGAAACAAGAAATATATGATTCAGACCACTTTCATAATTATGGGCACAATTATTCTTACTCGCTGGACAGGTGCTCGTCGAAAAGAATCGCTCGGGCTAATTTAATTTCTAGAAAGCGAAATATCCTAACTTTCCAATCGTCCTGATAAGAAATTGATCAAGGCGTTTATTTTTATACGGCGACAGAACTCGGGACATAAATTATTGTCTCGAAGTCATGAAAAATTGCGAATCGGTTCAGCTGCATCGAATAAGGGCATGATTAAATTTGCTCAGCCGACAGGTTCAAGTTGGAAAAGATCGTTCGGATCGATTGAATTCGGCGAGAGGTTTCTTTCGAAATTTCGCGAATCAAGATTTTGGAACGCGGTATCGCGCGAACTGTTCTCGCCGAGATAACAGACGGCGATACCGTTTAACGATGAATCGTTCGTGTGTTCACGAGCTTAACGGAATGCAACGAAACGATTGTTGCTCCAGAATCCGCCACGTTACACGGTAGGATAGTCGAGGGATCTCGATGGCTGTTGTATCGCGGGCATTAAGCCTTTCCCGTCTGATAAGTCTTTTTGATTGTAAGTAAATGCATCCGATGGATCTGACAATCGTCTCAGTATCGTACGAACTGGCAGCGTAACCTCGCGCACAATTGCGCAACGAACGGCAGCCATCTGCGGTCTTCGTTGCTCTATATTTGTCACATATTATCGAACGTATTGAATAGTTAAGTAACGTTCGACGTGACGCGCTGTCGTACACGTGGACTTGTGTATAGTCTTTTTTCCATACTGTCAGCGATCGGTAATTAGAATTCGAACGGTTTGATTCTAACTTCTTCAGCGACGATTTTGGTGAAAATAGTTCATTTGATCACAGTGGTTTCCCAATTTATTTGTTTCGCATCCGTTCTTTGCTTTATTATTTTTAATTGAAATTATTGTAACATCTTCGACGTTAAAAACGTTACAGAAGAGAAAAGAGAGTCTATATCTTTTATACTGCTACGTCAATCTCGATGTTTAAATATTCATTGCAAACGAACAAGATTTGATTTCGTCTAAAAGGAAGGGTTTAATATTTATATTTGTTAGAGTTTATTTAAAATTTGAGTCTGACTTGTCGTAATATGGCAAGGGGTTAATCTAATTTCATTTTGTTATTGACTAATCTATTTAATTACTCAGTTTTCGACCGTTGAACTAGACACGAAACGAACACTGACTTATCTAGAAATTAAACATGTTTAAAAATATTGTTGAATAAAGCAGTCAATTATTTTAAAGGTTACATAGTTGTAAGAATGAGTACATCATCCGAAGATTTAATTCGAATTTTGTAAGCCGGAGTGTTTTTAAATTTTTCGCTGCCATTGATTCATATTTGCGATTCTACATTACTGTATTTTACATTTGTTAGCAATGTTAGCCTTCGAATCGAACGCGAATCTCGCTGGTTGGAGTGCTTTAAAAATGCAGGATAAAAACAAAGTCGAGAGTGCAGCGTAAACAAATATTTCACTGAGTACATTGATTGCTGCGAGAGTTTCACGTGTCTCAAGTCTTTATCGCAAGTCTGCGGATTTTTGTGCACGATCAGAATAATCTGCATTAGTTGCAAGCCGCAAGAGCTACTCAAATATTCATTTCCTTCCATAATAATTACAATCAGACAAAAACAATGCTGCAGCATTTTTAAATTCTTCGAATGCTATACTCTCGCGTAAATGGCATCTGCAGTCACGTCGTCGCTTGTGCATAACAGTTGCACATTGCTTGATAGCGAATTCCCTCATCCATTCTGTTATTCGTTTACCGTTGCAGTTAAAAATTACTGTTTTGTAGCTTTCATCATTCAATGGTTAATCCTGTGTTAATTGATTACTGTAACGGATAGTGATTTTCGCTAAAATTTTTCCAAAAACGAAATCCGTGACCGATTTCACTGAGAACACGATCGAATGGAAGGGATGCGCGAATCAACCGTGACGATCATTATCATACAATGAGCATCATCGGGTCGCTGTAACACTGTCATGAGCCGTACCTGATCAGAAACTTGCTTATCTTGATACGTGAGAGAGGAAACGAAAGATCGTCGGCCAGTTGCTGAGATAGTACAGCGTTGGGATTCACGAAGGAAATGCTGTAAAATGTCGTGACCGTTACCGACGAATTAGTTTAAACTTTAGTGACAGTGTGTCGGTAAGAAGAACTGTGAAACCGGTACGGCTGAAAGAATCTTTGTTGATAAGTGCAATGACGATTTCATCGAATGGCACGGCAGCGAGTGCGAGAAAATGTTTTCGAAAATAAGAATATAATTTATTTATGAAAACGTGGATCAGATTGGAGGATGCAAGAATGATCCCTGACTAAGCCAACTAGGAGATGATGGATTATTTGTTCGATTCAAGTCGTCGATCTTGGAGCTAATATAGTATATTGGTCGGTAAAGGCGCGTAGTTTGGTAAGCTATTTATTAAGAACAACATTATTAATTTTTCTTTGGAAAAGTTGTATTAGAAATTCAACATCCTGTACGTTTCATCGGTTGACATCGTTGCTGATCGTTAATCTAATTGACTGTTATCGATTATTTGTTGCTAGCTACAACAGATACGATGTTCTTATTTTATTCGAGCAATTGTTTAATATCGTTGATACAGTTGGAATAATAAATTGGAATTTTTGAGGGTTGATCATCTCTGTGAATTTTCAGGCATATTATAGTTTCGAGTGCAATTAATCTTTGGATAACGGGACATGGGTCGATTTTGTACCCAGAGTTATAATTGCTTCGTATAAACTACAATATTTTAATTTCGTCAGCATTGCTCGGTGTCGTTACGTTGCTTGTTTTAATGTCCAGAAGGCATCATGTCGGACGATCCAGCAGACGACACAGTAAAATCGAAGGCCACAGATCCACTGATAGTGGAACTTGACAAACTTGGAAGTGGGTCTCATTTTCTGTGGATAATATTCATTTTCACGCTAACGCCGACAATATTTAATGGAATGCATTCCATGTCTTACATTTTCATTGCCGAAGTAAGTCAGACATATATTTACTTCTCGAAAAAGATCCAAACATAAAAGTTTGAACAATAAATCGTTCTCTGAACTATGAAATACCGTCTAAATCATTTTTCAGCAGTTTTTAAAAAAGTTTCACCGTCTCGTTTCAACGTGCTTCTTCGTTTACGATATTAACACTTTACCGACCGGAAGCCTATTAATAGGTCTTTCAATAATTGCCCCGCAACAAAATGAGGCTTAAAAAACTGCTTTTACATTGTAATCTGTAATGAAATTATTAGATAACGTTACTTAAGAAGCCTTGTTGATTCGTAATAAATGTTGCTGTTGACGTTGAGGGATCCATTAAAAATTTTTCATTGATGGATTATAAACTTAAAAAATTCTGAAATAATCACCGATCGGTAAAGTGTTAATAATACCTACAAACGATTTGTCCGTCAGAATAATAAATATAAAATGTTCTTTACACGGTTTCACCGAGTCGATCTGTCCGCGTCGCCGTTCAGTTTTCGAACAATCGAATATTGAAATTGAAACCGCTTACAAGCAAAAATGTTAACCACCGGAGGAAGTAGCACATTAAACCGTCTTATGTAACTATGTGCGCATAATGGTTAGCATAAATGATTAACAGATTTCGTAAAATGTAGGTTCCCACTCACTGGTGCGCAGTGCCGAGCCTAACCGCCGCGAATTGGACAGATGAGAAAATAAGGAACATTTCCTCTGCCACCTCGTGTACTATGTACGATTACGATTATCACCATTTCGCAAACATCGGATTCGAAGAAGCTTTAGAGTACAAGAGGAGCAACGGTACACAGAAAACAATAGCTTGCGCGGAGAGAAACTTCGCGCACGATCTCGATGGCACTTCCTTCGTCAGCGATGTGAGCATGAAATCGCGCATCAACTCATTTGTTAAACGAAACGTCTTCGAAGCAACAATAAAAATACAACACGACTGCGTTACGCCGTCCTGCAAACCGCGTCGTTTCTTAACGCTAACTTTAACTGAGAAATAATAACGCTTGCGCCGTCTTTCGATCGTTATCTTCGACAACGTCGCAATCTAATCTCACGCTCATTGTTACAATATTTTAAGCAAAAACGAGAATATCGCTCCGAGCGTTTCGACCGCATATTTTAAACTCCGTGTAAGAAGTTTCGATGAAAAATATCTAAACGATGTTACAGCCGTTTTCACACGTAAAGCGCAACAAGAAACGACGCGATTTACCCAACAGTATTCTCATTAATTGTTCTCGTTATTCGTCAAGGGATATTTTTCATTAATTGCACAAAAACGATTACATTCATCTGGAGTGTAGACGCAAAATAAAAGCAAATTTGATTATGGGGTTGAGCTACAACTAAATTCTTACGGAGGAATGTTTCATTATGACGAGAAGGATATAATCTAATCCGGTAATGGACCAATTCGAAAGGTTCCCATAAAAGAGGAATTACCACTCTTGCGCATAAGACAATGATCGCGGTAATCATGATATTTTTTCTTTTTTCGCCTCAATTAAATTTCAGTGGGATTTAGTGTGCGACAACAGCGCAGCTCGCTCGAGCACTCACATGGCCCTGTCTCTCGGCAAATTGTTAGGCAGCGCTGTTTTCGGAGTTCTTGCCGACAAGTACGGCCGCAAAGTCAGTTACATTATTGGCACAATATTGTTAATAACATCCGGCCCGGCCGGTGCTATTGTCCCATGGTACTGGGCTTTCATAATCTCACGGCTCCTTAATGGTGCTAGCCATGCTGCGATTCAGTATTCGGCATTTACGACACGTAAGTTTATGATTTATGCTCGTTCAACGTCGCGCAACAACCGCAGCGCGCATATAGAAAATTAACATTAATATACATTGTCGAATCAGCGGCCGCGCGGCATGAATTCGTAACTGACAGGTCGTAACAGCGGTCCCTTCGTTACGTCACAGTGTAACTCGGCTTATTATACTTATTACCGGCAAAGCAGCACTTTTACGTCCCTTTTCTTGCGACCGGCGTAATGATAATTTGAAAGTCTCCTTTCACGTCGTAATTAGACGAATTTTTGGCCCCCACCCTGGACGCGTGCAATATAGTGAATGGCCGAGGCTATATTTAAATAGTTTAGATTCAGGTTATTTCGGGTTTCGGCACGGGAACCGGATTGATTGATACTGTCAATAATTCACCGAGATTAATTCGAACGCATTTACACCTCGAACATTGAAGCGAATTTAAGATTGCATGCTTCGATTACGAAACACAGGAACAACTTCGGAATTTGTTTCTTCCCTCTAAATCTTTTTCTCATAAATGCATAAACGACCTTTTATTGTCGGCTTTATCTAATGGCCAGCTATTTTACAGAATTTAGTTTTACAGAAATTATAAAGGCACGTTTTAACCCTTTGCACTCGAAACTGTTTCAACTCAAAGAGACATTTGAGCCGTTCATTTTGAAAGTGGCGTAAGTCCATTAAAAAAAAATCGAGTCAACTACAATAATAGTTACATTTTTACAAGATCTTTTCATTCTGAGGCAACTTGTTACTAATATATTTAAAATCCTTAAGATTTTGTAACACGAAAATTTGCTGGTTGATGAAACGATGAAAAAGTTTATTTTGAAAGTGGCGTAAGTCCCATTGTGAGAGTTTCAAATGGATATGGAAAATAATTATGCAATAAAATTTTATGAGATCCCAGCTTTATGTTTAATTATCAAAGTAACAGTTGAATTATCAATGTGCAATGATTTTGTTTTAAACAACGGAACAGTGTCTGTCCACAGAAAATGCGATTTTTAAAAGGCTAAAAAATACTGACGTTGAAAGAGTAAATTGGTTTGAAGTATGTTGGATGAGATTTTTGAGAAGCGATTCATATAAGTTATTCTATGAAACGACAACGCAAACCCTTCAGTATCTCGATTCGAGCATAAATTTACTTAAGCCACTTTCAAAGTAAACGGCTCATTTCTTCTCATCCAGGACATTTTCATTCTATATGATTTATTTCGTCTTGTGCATGTGTGACTTTTTATTATTACTTCTCCTTACAACCGTTAAATTGTTAACAATTCCTTAGATGCAAAGATATCGATGTTAAAATTGTTTTCAATTATTGTGTGGCAATTTTCCGTGCCTCAGAGTCACTACTTTAGTGCTAAGGATTAAAATTCATTTCTGCATCGTTCTCCATGGTTATCGAACTCTATGAAATATTCGATTGATACAAAGTCAAGATAATCTTATAGCTAAGAACTACAGATTAGTTACTTTCAATTCTACTCCACTCTAAATGGCAACAATGAAAATACAAGAGTTCTCGTGAACCGTTCGCAATGTATTGGCGCTCCAATGGCGCCTCTGAGGCGACACTAAACGTTACCGTAGAATATGCATCGAAGATATCGATAAAGGGTTAAAATTTATCAAATTTATATGCACGAAAGAAAATGAACCATGTACGAAAGAATTCTATTCTAGTCGAAAGAATGTCTCGACTTTGGAGTTAAAATTTCTTGAAATGCAAAGGGTTAACACGTTAATATTTCGGTACATTTATTAACACGTTGAATGCCACGCGAATTGTGCATGCTTCGAACAAGTTTCATTTGTTTCATTTATAGAAATGATCAGCGTTATTAAACAAAATTGTTAGTTACTAAAAACTGAAGTTTTCACCTCGTACTATAATCTGATTAATTTTGGCAGTACTGCGTTAATGTTTAATGCTGTTAATTTATTGATAATCGTTCTTAGACGATGTACGTGTTAATTTATGGATAGAATGTAATTTTTTTAGTTGTATATTATATTTTATACTGTTAGTCGTAGGTGACTATCGCGGTGTAGACGGAAAGTTTAGCTGAATTTTATTTAACTGAACGTTAAACTTTCCGTTCAGACCGCGTCAGTCACCGGCGATTGACAGTGGCGCTTAATTGTTAAGATCGAAACTTTGATATACGTTGCGGGATAAAATCGAAAGATTCGAGGAATCGGACAGCGAGTAATCTGGAATGTGTGGATTGTGCAGTGACGGAGGTTGCGAACGAGAAACACAGACAATGGATGGGGATTGCTTATAACATTGGCTACGCCTCTGGAATTGTCATCACACCGGGCGTAGCTTATTTCCTACGCGAATGGAGGCACGTACAATTGGCAATTTCCTTGCCGGCACTGCTGCTGCTAATACCCCTTTGGTAAGCCCTTAAATCACTCGAGGAATCGTTTCAATAAAGTGTTCCTCCGCGTCGAATCGGTGTTATGTTTGCGCAATCTCTACTTTTATATTTCGAGAGGCTATAGTTAAACGAAATTTCACTCTCCCGTGATTAATGATTTCTGTGGAACGGGAACACGCTAATACGATATTAAATATTATGGTCTTTTCACTTTTTGAGACTTTTATGTTTTACATACTTCGCAGGGAATGTTCTAATCGCCTATAGCTAATTGCTTGTCGTACGTTGCAATGTAAGAATAAATTGTCCGATTTCGTAAACACGGTTTCACGCGATTATTTGGCTTCGTTTGAAGATTAATTAGCGATGTGTTAAATTTACACTGACTAGAATCTATGAGAAACATAAAGGTGAGAATATTAACAACCATGATGAAGTCCGAATGTATTTTCTTTAGTTCTGCGAGCAAATTTATTCTTCGTGTCAATCTGACACGTTTTTCGTAACAAGGGACAAATTAAATTTAAAAAATAAGGTTCTGTTAAGAGATTAAGTAATGATTTCAATTTTGTAGATGTATGGTTGTCTCTTTATTAAATCTTTGAGGGACGGTGGTACTCAAAGTGTTTAGAAGTAATTAGAATAGTAAGAGTAATTAAAAGTATTAAAAATATTTCCACCTTTTCAATGCGTCAAAATTCAAATTGTCACAATGCATCAAATGCGTCACTTCAAAATTTTGCAATTGCTATGTGCAATTTTAACTTCTAAAATTCCGAGCCTTAAAAGGTCAAATCGATCTCTTAGGGAGAGTACAACAGCTGGATAACTTTTAATGAGAACATTATTCCTCAGGATCATGCCAGAGTCTCCAAGATGGCTGATATCCCAAAACCGTCGCAAGGAAGCGGAGCTCTTGATCGAGAAAGCTAGCAAGAGATCGTCTTCGACGTTGGCAATTACAGGAACATCCTTATCGATGGACAGTCGGGTCCCCAAGGGTTCAGCCAACTCGATTGCAAGTCAAGATTGCACGAAAAAACGATTACAAAAGGAAATCGAAGGTTTCCGCGTTCTCATAAGCAACAGCGAGTTACGCAACAGACTAATTATCACGAACTTCAACTGGATGACCGCTTCGCTCTCCTATTATGCACTGGGTAATAAACGTTTAATAATCATTGAATTATTCGTCGCACTAGCTTTGCACTTTCTATGAAAGAATTATATACGAATGACGAAGATTTATTTCAACAGTAATGCACGATTTTTGCACTGGGCAAGCAATGATTAATAATCATTTCTCATTCGTAGCATTTGCTTTCGTTTTCTATGAAAGAATTATACGAGTACGAATAATGAAGATTTATTTCAACATTAATGT
>CM052091.1:9421023-9440832 GCA_028453745.1 Agapostemon virescens | reverse complement strand
GCGAATATACTTTCTGTTTCCTTTTCCTTACTCCCTATACTTTATTGGCTCATTTGTATAACTAAAATTTGCCTGTTCACAGTTAAACAAGCGAATATACTTTCTGTTTCCTTTTCCTTACTCCCTATACTTTATTGGCTCATTTGTATAACTAAAGCCTGTAGTTAAAAAGTTACTGTTTGTTTTATACCATTTTTTATAAGTGGACTTAGGAATTTACGCATGTACGCCGTGAACAAGTAGGCGTTGAACAATAAACGGATTAAAAGATCCATTTCGTTATAATTTATTGCAGTTCAAGGACGAAACTTTCATTCTGTGTAAAGATCCGCAATCTAGCTACATGTAATACGCCAGTAGAAGTTAATAGTCGTATACGTTAATTTATGGTGTAATTAGTAGCATACTTTATAGTTCGGTTCACTGTTCGTTTTTCAAATTTAGTAGACAACCTGTCAAATTGCTCTCGCATGAGTCAAACTGTTTAAATTACGATTGCTGTACGAGTGATTTAAAAAAAAAAAAACTTTCCTGCGGTTCACATTACGTAAAGATCATTATCACTATCTGATCGCAACAACAAAGCCTCCAGGTCAGTTTTCGCCGCAAATGTACAGCATCGGTCTCGACAATGTTTAGAAATAATAGTACACCAGCTATTGTCCTCCCTGATAAAAATCTTAATTACTCTGCTTGTCGCTTTGTCACATTCTATTGTCGGGAATGACAGTATTACTGGCACGAAGAAGGTATAAATTTATCGTAAAACTTTGTATTCGATATTAGTCTTCCTTCGAGAACGGCCGAAGAGAATTCGAGGCATCATGAACTATTTACCCGTTCTGCTCGGCCTTTTCCTCTGCTTTGTACGAAATGATCGATACTATAGTGATTTTGAACAAATTTTATACTCCTCTTTTTATCAGTCGTCGTTCTAAAACGTTAATACCTGCTTCAGAGACTGTCGACGCAAGATCCAATGAGACATTTCCATGGAGCAGGCAAGCCCGGAAGAATTTTTGAAGAGTGCAGCGAATTGTCAGGTGTCACGTACGGTGAGCGAACAATACACTGTTCGTGGGTCATGTTTCACAAGTAATTAGTACTGTTTTGTTCATATTATAGAGGATCTGGAGAATCTTAGACGTTCCGAAGAAGCGAGAGCTAAATTAGCGAACGGCGAAGGAGACTTCAGAAATGTCGGATGTTTCTTTGCGTGCATGCATCAGAAACGCGGTTTGGTAAGTGAAAATTGCAAAGGATACTCTGAGACATCCGTGAACTGTACAGAGGAACGCGAAAAATTGTCAACAATTATTCTGGGTAATGTAGAAAAGATAATTAACCCTTTGACTTACGACAACGAGTCTAAACATTTTTATCCAATTCCTGTTAATCGACACAGCGACAATTGTGCATCAAAATCAGCAGTCTGTCGAAGATAGTATTTCTAAAGTTGACCTGAATGTTTCTATGAATATTGTATTTTGATAAGACATTTTGAAGACATTGAAAACGTTCAAGAAGATCGTCGTTATTCCATTATCGGTTTACAAACAATTTTATATAAATTTTTATATAAATCGTAGACCAAAAGGTTAATGGAAAACGTTTTATAATTTGTACGAAAAGTTTTACGCGAAGCAGCGACGTAAAAAGAATGCCTATACCAAAAATCAAAGCTAAGAACGTCGAATCTTTTCCACTGTCAAATATTGAGAGGTAATGCTGTCGATAGTGCAACGAGTACAATTTATGAATTATTCCACAAAAAATTCGAGATCATTCTCGGGTAACTTTCTCGAGAATCGAGTTGATTGTCAACCATGCTTACGTTATGATGGATACAGCATCGCGATCACGTGATTGTTGAGAAAACGCGAATCTAGGAAGGGTACACTTTAAACATAATTAAGGTCGGGAGATTGATGTCACTCTGTCTTCCAGATGACGGGAAATACTTTCGTTAGACAAGAACGCTTACACGATGACGACAACGAGGAGCCAGAGAACAGCTACATATCCGAGCGAAAAAAGCAATTTAAACAAATTTTGGAGGACTGCATGGACACCGGTAAGCGCATCAATATATTCCAACCACTATCAAGGTGTAAACTCGATTTTAACATTATATTTACGAGACGCGTCAAAATGGCGCCTAATATTTTCAATTTGCGAATTTTGAGATTGTAAAAATCTATCTTGAAGAATAATTCTATAAATTTATTTCTATGGGCTTATATTAGGTCTACCGGAAAGTTCTGCCCGTTTTTGGAATAAAATAAAATACAAATTTTTATTACCGTCAATAAAAATTATTAAATAATGTAATTGCCAATATTATTAATGATTTCTTGTCAGCGTGAGGGCAGTTTGTAAATATTATTTTCGAAAAATGTTTTATCTTTTGATGCGAAAAATTGAACCGGTGCTTGTTTGATATCTTCTTCATTTTTGAATTTTTTGCCTTCAAAAAATTTTGTAAGGACAAAAACAAGTGATAGTCGGAGGGTGCTAAGTCCGGGGAATATGGTGGATGCGACAGAATTTCCCAGCTTAGTTCTCCAATTTTTTACAAGTCCCCAAAGCAGCATGTGGCCTGGCATTATCATGATGCAGTGTGATATTCTTTGCTTTTATTTTTGCTCATTTATTAAAATTAATTAAGTAATTAATTAAAAAAACTTTATTTTAGTTAATTTGCTAAGTCAGTATGTACACATTGAGTGATTGATAGAAGTTGTTCTGATAGAAACGGACAGAACTTTCCGGTAGACCTAATATATTGTTTAGAAAATAGCTAAATAATATAATATAAAATAGTCGCTTTTAGTGTTCCATAAAGCCACTGTTAACGCTAGAACTACCGAACCAGTCATTTTGACTGATCCCTAATTTCTTCTTTCCCAATTATTGAAGTTATAAAAATATTTTCATTAGAAGTTTTCGGATGTACTTCTTTAACAACGTATACCTTACAATAAGGTTTAATTAAGGATTTATTGTTCGGTAACTCTACTGTTAATGACGAGTAAGAGGGAGAGTAGCGTTAAAATGAAACGAACTTGTAGAAATGAGTTTGTTCGTGCATTTGATCAATACGATCGGTAATATCACAGTTTTTGAAAAAATCTGTTTATGTTAAAATATTTGAGAAATAGTAATCGACCGATGTTTACGTATAACGATTGAATCAATGTTCTAGCCGAGGGAGTAGGCGACGAGTGCGAGGTCGCTCTTGCCTTGAAAGTATGCATGGAAAAATCCTGGCCTCCTCCACCACTGTCGTAAACAGCTATTGGTTTGTTGCATCTTATTGTAGTCGAGTGTAAACAATAAATAAATGTGAATTGAATTGCAAGTTGAGAACACGCAAGAATGAGTGGTACATCCCCGTTTCTCCTATGACCGAGGCATTTCAAATGTGATTCAATTACGAATGGCGATAAAGTTAATCCGCGGAAGCGTAGAGATACGATTGACATGCGTTCTGGCACGAATCGATTATGCGATCGTATTTGCCGGATAGTTGCAACTGTCCCTTCTACGTGGCATGGTAACTGGACGTCCATATGTTCGCTATAAGAAGAACTTTGAAGACCTCGGATTCAACGTCCGAGAAACCGATAAGGTACAGTTCGCAAATGCGCCAAGTCGAAATTTCAACGAATCGTGTAAGACATTCTTCTTCAATTAATTGCGTTAACCCTTTCGTACGCTGTTCGGGACATGACATTTATATTTTGAGAATTATCGCATCGCTATTAACATTCGTTCTGGAAAAAGATGCAATTTTTAACTCGTGTGAAATACAAATTGCTTTTATCAAATTAATTTATATTAATTAATATAATTTAATACTTTTATATTACAATATCAATTATAATTTAAAAGTAATTATGATAAAAAGCGACGATCCGCGTTTACGTCGATTTGGCCGGAACAGTGCTCAAAGGTTAACGCTTCCAAAAGTTTATAACTTTAATGGAAATGTTTAAATACTAGATATAATCTGTTATTTGCGACAGCTACTCCAATGAGTCTAGCTTTATTCTTTTATAATTAGATTTCGTTGATGCGAGAATTATTCTTTGGTTTGGTACTCGATGTATAATTTATTCGGTATCGATATACTATGATTAATGCATTAACGAATGCAGTTTTGTTGCATGGCAGAAGCTTCTGGTGGCACTTCCAGCTCTCGCTGTATTTGGTTTCTTGATTTGGCCACGCTACGGAACGCCGGAGCTGATCAAATTCGAACCACTGGGCAACGTTTCAACCGATTCGATCGCTAGCACGCAGACAAACTTATCGACAGCGGAAACCACAACTATACCAAAGAATTTTGAATTTTCGCTCGATCAGAGATCGTCTTCGACTTATTGCAACATCAACGCGTGCCCGAACGTGAACTGCTTTATCCCCGGAACTTTCGACGCTGGCATTGTGACATCGGAGTTCATAGAAACGGTCTTTAAGGTATTCGCATTGACGGTAACCAGAGAACGCTGCTCGCAATCAATTCTAAATTAAAAAGTTATCTAAATTCAGATTTAAGAGGGTATTCATCGCGTGACAGGGCTCATTGTACATCTTTCTATATACGTTCCGCAAGCGATTACGAAATTGAAAAAGAATTACGTCAAACTCGAACATGAGAAAGGAAGTACTCGTGTCGATGGTTTATCTCATATAAAAAGAACTAGTTCTTACCTAATATACCTCTGGCTATGGTTAACCCCTTGCCCTACAACAACGAGTCAGACTCGTGATCAAGATTTCGAGCATTGCTTTTGTGAAATTTTTGACGTTACCAGTTCGGCAGTTAAAGTGTTAAAACAGAATACTTAGTTAACGTTAGTAATTATATAAATAAAAATTACGCTTTTATTAACTAGACCCTATACAGTAATGTAATTTAGAATTAATTTTTTTTTTCTTCATCGTGAACAAAATTAGAATGCAGCAAAGTGAAAATTGTATAGTGTCCGAATATTAAAGTGATTCACTGTTTATAGCCATACACGTGCCGAAGGTGTGCGCAAAATTTGAGCGAAAATGGCGTGGCAGTTTTTGCAAGATGCTGTGGCAAATCTATCGTCAGCCTTCGATGCGTCACGCTAAACCAACTGTATTTTCCTCGAACACGCTGTACTTTCTGACCTCTTTCCCGATCGTTTAGCCTAGAATACCCCCTTAATAAACTTGGACACTAATCCTCCTCGTGTCAACAGATTCGCGAAACTAATTTCGTAGAGCCTTCGAAGCCCACCGAAAAGAAAACACCACCGGGCTTATTTCTGCGCGCGCTTCCGCGGAATTTTCAGCTAACAAACATTCTCCGCAGATCGAGTGCAAGAACACCGCCTCCGTCAATCTGTTATTGAACAACTGCAGGTTCTCGGGAAACTCGCTGCGGAAGAATTGGCTAAGAACCAGCCTGTCGATCAAAGCGTTAACGCTGGATAGCTGTTCGCTCCGCGAAATAGAAGACGAGGCGTTCGGCGATTCCATCTTCGAGGAAACGAAGACGCTTACCCTGGTGAAGAACAAGCTGACCACCCTTCGCAAGGCTATCTTCAAACCTTTGACCAGCCTGAACGAATTAAACATCCGCGAGAACTTCGTCAAACCAGTCGAATTCAATTTATTGGAGAACGTCGCAAATTCTTTGATCATCCTTAACCTCGACGGAGCGATCGACGATCCATTGGCCCTGCGGAACATTACCGGCGGCAGCGACCTCAAAAAACTTGAGACCTTAACATTACGAGAGAACTACATCTCCGAGATCACCGACGATTCGTTCCGCGGAACGCCAAAAGTTACATCTCTCTTCCTTACAAACTCTCGCATCGCAAATTTGTCGCAGAGATCGCTGGAACCGATGTCCTCCACCATAACACAAATCCATCTCTCCAACAACCGTATCTCCTCGCTGCCGAAAGGATTGTTCGATTCGATACTCTACAGGGAGAAGCCTTTCCAAGTGACGCTGGACAGCAACCTTTGGAACTGCGACTGTAGCCTGCAATGGATACAGAACGTTATCAGCGACTACCCGAACGTCATAACCAAGGTCCCCATCTGCTCATTTCCATCCGAGAACGCCGGCAAGTCTTTCGCCTCCGCTCAATTCTGTCCATCCGATTCCACCGGTTCTTCGGCCACAGAGTCGACAACTCGAGACCCTCAGCAAGCTACAACCACCGCGAAGGTACCCGAGAAGGTACCCGAGAAGGATACCGTCACCTGTAACAGTTACGAGTCCTCCGTTTCCGGTAGCCTGCGAAAATTGCTGTCTACCGATCTGCAACTGCCTGCTCGCATTCCCGGGTTCCTCGTCGCTTCGGTCACGGAGAACAGCTTCGCGCTGAAGCTGCCGAACCTGGAGTACGAGCTCACGCTGCTCTGGTTCGACAGCGGCAGCGTGAATCGCACGGTCAGCTGTGCGAGACGCGTCAGCCAGTTTTATCATGTGTATAACATCGATCCGAACACCACGTACACGATCTGTTTGCTCGGAGATAACGAGGACACCGTGTCCCCTCTGAATTGCTTAACGGCCACGACGTGGCCCGCGTACATGTCCAGGACTTGGCTGAAGAACGCGGACAAGCCGTCGGCCATCGTCTTGCTGACGCTGGTGATTGTCGCGGCTTTATTGGCCGGGGTCTTTGCTACTTTCCTGACCGTCCGGAAGTACCCGTCGCTCTTGCGAGGAAGCAAACGGGTGATGCTCGTGAAGAAGAACTTGGTGGACGCTATCGTGCTTCCGAAAGGGGTCAACGTCGAGGAGAAGAGGCGGGTTGGAGGGAACGTTGTGCAGGGTGGCGCTAAGGTCGAGGACGGGTACATCACTCCTCTCCCACCAACACCCGTGCCTCGTCCCAGGTTCTCCAGGGCCTCCAGGGTCTCCAGAACTACTCTCCAAAGCGATGTGAACAGCTATGTGTCCGAGATGGAGCCCACCGAGTACCAGCTGGATTCCTGGCGACTGGCCAGGCTCAACAGCGACCTGGAGAACCTGCAAGCTCCACCCCTGCCCCCGTACCCTTTCAACGATGGCGTACCTTCTTTGTCTATGTCGGTGGAGGCTAGAACAGAGGATGCAGAGTATGGCATTTGTGGATTTTGATGGGTTCCAGAGCTCGGTGGGTTCGATGAAGTTAGAGCTGAGGTTTTTAGTAGCGACGGGTAGAGTACAGACTTGTTCCATCGAGGATTATGAATTGGATTATGGGCAATCTTCTATGGGGAACGAATAATTATAGTAATTCTTGTCTAAAATAAATAATTCTTGTATCATCGACCTAAATCTTATTAAACCTGGCCGGCATCCCAGAGACACGCGTGTCAATGTCAGCTTGGTCGATCAAGTGTACCTAGCTGAGCTTGACAAGGTAAATGAACGGATCTGAGATGTTTTCGTCGAGTTCGGAGATACGATTTCGATGATTTTATTGTGTTTTTGTTGGTTAACACTAGAAGCTCCGAAGAAATTATTATTAAACTATTAAAAGTTTTAAACTATTAAAACTTTATATAATTATTATTGTACGTGTATGTTATTAAAGAAGTATATGGAAAAATTTCTGATGCAAACTTTCTTAATATAATATAATTATATTTAAATATAATATAATATAATTAATAATTAAATTATACCATTTTTATAACTTCAATAGTTGCGGAAGAAAAAGGTAGAAACCAGTTAGAATGACTGATTTGGTAGTTCTAGTATTAAATGCTGCTATAATTATGCTATTAGAAATCGTGTAAGAATAAATCTGGGCTCATTCGATGGGACAGCTTTACAGTTTTGTATTGTTACTTTTCTTTTATGGTGTCCCTGTTCTAGTCCTGGTCCCACAAGAAATTGAAGATCTTGAAGAAATCCCAGAAGAAATTGACAAGAAATTTTTCTTTGCTTCGCTGTTACTTTTTAAAAGTAAATTTTAAATTTTAATTTAATGACGTCTTTG
This sequence comes from Agapostemon virescens, assembly GCA_028453745.1. Lineage (NCBI taxonomy): Eukaryota > Metazoa > Arthropoda > Insecta > Hymenoptera > Halictidae > Agapostemon > Agapostemon virescens. The sequence continues at coordinate 9,432,844 of CM052091.1, read as the reverse complement.
CGTCTCGATTGCTCCCGACCTTAACACTAGAAATACTTCGCTTCACTTCTATTGTAGCACGCGTATAAATAAATCAATCGATTCTATGACCTCATGCGAAAACACATTTACGCGAGAAGCATCCTTACGTCTTGTACTATCAAAAAAGCGATTTTTAATCTACTGTATGCGTGATATACACGATCTACTGTATGCAGATAAAATTATCTAAATAAAATTCTATAGTCGAAAGTGTAGTTTTTATAACGCGATACTCCCAAATTTACAGTTACCAATACGACCTTCGAGTATTTCTTTGAAATATGTAAATTACATCTTTACGAGAAGTTTAATTAACGATAGAACTACCGAGCATTAAACTGGACTTATATGCATTGATTTATAATATCGACGAGGTAGTGATTACTGAAATTTTGTACAACTTCTACGTTAATGCAAGCGTTCATGAGAAAGTTTATTTAAAAAGTGGAAACAATCTTATAAAAGTTCATTTAAAAGAATGAAAATGAAATTATAAAAGCTCATTTTTAAGAATGAAGATGGAAGTTCATTTTTAAGAATGAAGATGAATGTTCATTTATATGGATAAAAAAGAAAGTTCATTCATAAGGAAGAACATGAAAGTTCATTAAAGTAGCTGAAGCATTCTTATAAAAGTTCATTTAAAAGAATGAAAATGAAATTATGAAAGTTCACTTATAAGAATGAAGATGACAGTTCATTTATAAGAGTGAAGATTACAGTTCCTTCATAAAAGTGAAGATGCAAGTTCATTGATAAGAATGAAGATGAAAGTTCACTTATCAAAATGAAGATGAAAGTTCATTTGTAAACATAAAGATGAAAGTTTATTTAAGAAGTAGAGACATCCTTAAAAAAATTCATTAACAAAAATAAAAATAAAAGATAATTCAAAAAGTGGAAACATCCTTATAGAGGTTCTCTTATAAAAACGGAAATGTAAGTTCATTTAGAAAGTGGAAACATTCTTATAAAAGTTCGTTTATAAGAATGAAAATGAAAGTTCATTTATATGGATGAACATGAAAGTTCATTTATAAGAATGAAGATGAAAGTTCATTTATAAGAATGAAGATGAAATTTCATTCAAATAGCGGAAACATTTTTATAAAAGTTCATTTAAAAGAATGAAAATAAAATTATGAAAGTTCCTTTATAAGAATGAAGATGAAAGTTCATTTATAAGTATGAAGATGAAAGTTCCTTTATAAGAATGAAGATGAAAGTTCATTTATAAGAATGAAGATGAAAGTTCATTTATAAGAGTGAAGATGAAAGTTCATTTAAGAAGTGGAAAAATCCTTAAAAAAATTTATTAATGAAAATGAAAATAAAAGATGAAGTTCCCTTATAGAAACGAAAATGTAAGTTCATTTAGAAAGTGGAAACATCATTGTAACTTCAATGACAGTAGAGTAAAAGGTAACTTTGACGCGCCCGGTAGTTCTACCGTTAAAAAGACAAGGTGAGCGAAAACTGTTCTAGTTCACTGTACACGAGAGCACCATAATAATGTCAAAACACCTGGTGAAATGTGAGCAACGAGATAGACGGCAAGGTTATTTCGATCAGGTAATTCTAGCAGGCAAGTAACTGTGAAGGAATTTTCTTTAGAACGTCACTCGGTATAGCGGATAAGTCAACACCGTCGAACGAAGCGTTGATTACTATCAGCGGTCAGCCCTCCGGCACCGTTTATTTTTAATGATTAGGTCAGTAGTTCGGTTCTAACGTCGAAGCTCTATCTGATTGGCTAAGGAGGTCACTCAGCGCACGGTCCCGTCCTCCGTGGCGGCTGCCAGGTGAGCTTTTTTACACGTTCGCCTCGCTGGCAATCCACTGCAATTCTCTAAAAGGACGCAATGCCAATATCAAACTGCTGTACGGCAGACCCGGTGCAATCAGTATAACCGTTTTCACGCACGGTCGTGTCGCGTGCTAGTGGAAATGACCGGCTATACTGCGGGGACGCATCACTGGCTTTCTACCCGCCGTTGCCAATCATAGTTCCGGATTCGCATGAGCTTGACATTGCCGGATGATGTAACCGCGACGTAACAAGTCCGCCTTTCCCACTTTGCAGCGAACAGGCTTCCCGATTTGTAAACAACGCCGAACAAAACCACTTACGCGACCTTTCGAGCTATTTCCGCTGTTCCGCCGCTAAACCGCTGATTAACGCTGGATTCACGGTGCACCGAAAGTAACTATTCTATATTACTTCAGAAAGATAACAGGAACGTGTCTGTTCACATTTTCAGCCAGCTTTTATTATAATAAATGCACAAAGAAATTAATCTTGTGGAGTAATTCCTCCCGAATGCATCTTTATAAATTTTATTTATAAATAGAACATTAATAGAACTCGTCATTTTGACGAGTCTAGCGTTACGTTTCAGAAAGAAATATGGAAACGTGCAAGGAAAATTGTTAATCGCCTTGCCTAGATAGTAATTAAAAATATTAGAACACGCCATTTTGACGAGTTCCGATAATCTAGTGTTAAAGTCTCGTCACAGAACTTTCTGAATAAAAATAAAATTTACACCGTTTCTAAAAAGAAATTATTTGATTGATAATTGTCTTTTTGGTTAAATGCGTTGCCTAGATCGCAATTAGAAATATCAGAACCTTTTGACGGGTTCCGATAACCTAGTGTTAAATTCTCACCACATTTCGAATAAAAATAAAATTGACGCATTTTCTTGAAAGAACTTACTTGATTGATAATTGTCTGTTTGGTTAAATGCGAGAATTAACGCCTTCTGAAATAATGAAAGCAATTTGCGAGTTTTCACAATAGTTCCAAGGCGAATCTTATAATTGGCGAGCTTCTATTCTTACTGTTTTCTTCCCAATTATCTCCTACGTTGTTCCCTTTTCTGCACATTCGAGGATTCTTTGTTATGGTTCGTTAAAAGAAGAGATGGAAACGAGTTTAAATGAAACTCTTATTTCGTAACGAAAAATCTGCAAGATTCCATTGATTTGAATTTAACTGTTTTAATAACGAAATTGGCATTAATTTTTCGTCAGTTTCAGAAATCCATGCTTCCTGTCGCATGTTCGAATAAATTGAATTCAATAAACAGTTTTATGACGTAGAAGGATTACAATGGAATTTACCACGATAAATTTTAACTTTCCAGACCGAGGTTTCGCAAATTAAATTATTTTGATCTTGTCGGAACATTCAAGTAAACGTACTGTTCCTTTTAGTAGCTCCGTTGCCTCAAAAGTGTTCGTATAAAGCAAACGAACGAACGGTGCTTGTAAACTATTAAAAAATAAATTTAAATAACCCCGCCTGTCCGTTCCTCGTAGAGGCAACCTTGCCCTAAAAATGTTCACATAAAACAAACGAACGAATGAAGATTGTACACCATTAAGAAATAGATCCAAGTAAACATGTCCATCCGTTCTCCTTAGAAGCAACGTTGTCTTAAAACTGTTCATATAAAACAAACGAACGAATGAATATTGTTGATCGCTAAAAAAACAAATGCAAATAAACATGTCTGCCGGTCACCTTCGGAGCATCGTAACGATTGTAAACCATTAAAAACGTAAGTAAACGTGCCCGAGCGTTCTCTTTAAAAGCAACCTTGCCCCAGAAACGTTCATGTAAAACAAACGAATGAATGGAGATCGTAAACCGTTAAAAAGAAAGAAGTGCAAGTAAACGAGTCTGTGAGGCCTCTCTAAAATCAGCACGATGGAAGTGTTCGCATAAAATTAACTAACGAACGAAGCCAATTAACCGTTAAAAAATGAATTACACAGATACTCCATATTGTTGCTACACGCGACACAATGGTTCTGTTTCTTTGCTTTGCGTTCGGATCCGAAGAAATTCTATGACTTGCACTAAAGCGGGTCCGCTAAATTGGTAATCTAAACAGCAATTTATCTGATCACCGGCTCCATGCCACGTGTAAGAAGAGGCGTAATAAAAGACAATAGTCGATTGATACATCGAGGCGGTATCAGTCATTCAATTGTTGCGACAATAGACCGTTTCGCAAAGACTGTACCATGAAAGGGTCCAGATTAAGAATCTTTTTATAGTGCCTTCAAGTCGCGAGATGATTGGCGATTACCTATTGACGCTAATAAGAATGCGGGGTTGCGTCCATGCAGCTCTACTAATTAGTTTACTAAGGCTCAGTGTGACATTTTCATCGGTACAGTAAGTTGTTCAATCGCGATTGCTCCGAAGGGAACCGTTAATCATTTAACTTCGGTGATACCGTGATTAGTTCGAACGAAACACTTTTACTATGGTAATTATCAATCTCAGCCTGCCATTAAAAGTGCGAAAACAGGTTCTACTCGTTCGAAATCATATTCATTTAATAAACGAAATTCTCCGGTTGGCCCGTAATTACACCTGAGAGCAACTATGTTCATAAAACTATATAATTGTTGCTTATCGAGTGATGCAAGAATTATTTCTCGTGTTTGATTTATTAGTTTGTAACAGAAACGGCAAAAAAGAAAGCTGTTCCAGCAACACCTGCCGCATTCCTTCGGCCTTTTAACTATTTTTCATGGTTTTATATTAAAAAGTGGTGTTACTCGTTTGTGGGAGGATACTAAGCCAATTTTTCTCTTCTATTTTCCAGGAGGACATTCAACTGAGCAAGGACCAAATCGCGCGTAAGTTACTCCACACGTAGCGATTAGGCAAATTGATTAACGGCACCGAGCATAAAATGTGACTAGCGTTGATCTGTAAAAAGATTCCTTGTAATTTGGACCGTTTATTTTGAAAGTGGTGCAAGTCCATTTTCTTCTGTTTCGAGAAAATTAAATGTTAGCAGATCTGACAATTAAAAAATATAGGTTAATTATGTGAAGTCTGGGAATGTTTGTACAAATTTATCAATATGTAATTTGATTATATAAATTTCTTTTAGGCGAATTTAACTAAAGTAATATATATTTCCAGGCTGCAAACGGACTTATACCACTTTCAAAATAAACGGTCCATATATATAATAATTCAGCATAAAATGAAAGATCTTTAAAAAATTTTGTCTGCTTTTCGTTGTACGAAGTAAATCGATTTAGCAAGATGATCAGTTGTCTGTCAATTGCGATGTTAATTAAAAATTGTTTGTTATTTATTTATAGAGCTCAAGATGGGTTTCGACGCTTTCGACCCCGAAAAGAAAGAAGCCATCAACACCGACATGGTCGGTACCATTCTGTCGATGATGGGTATGAAGATTCCGTCGGAACAGCTGAACGCTGTCATCGCCGAGTTCGATCCGTTCGGTACGTGTGGCACCCATTCTTTCCGGTTTCCCTGAAACAAGGAAACGTAACACGTGAAACGCAAGTACGATTATACACCGGTGATTTCTCGGCAATTACTTCGGTGCGCGGCAATTATAATCCTTCTCATTCCACGCGCGGTTTCTTTGTCCCGATCACTGTCAGACAATTTTTCGTGTGCTCCTCGCACGACGGAACTGGCTGGCTCTAGTGTGAAACCGGTATAACTTGGGTAATTTAATAATTACAGTAACCGTAATTGTGCTCGTTGCGAAACATAGAAAACAAGAAAGTAGATGCTATAATTATTAGAAAAGGAAAGCGTGAAAAAACCGTGCCCCGAAGGCGGGTGCGATTAAACTAAAATTTATAGCGTGCCGTTTCATTATAATCAATCTCGAGTTTAAAATTAAATTGAAAAAGAACACGGCCGAGATTAATTATTTACACGCACGCTTCGCTATTTTAATTGTCCTGCTTCTACGCTAACGTCGAGCACTGCTGGCGGAAAATTTTTGTACACTCCGTTAATCGGAGGAAGTCAGGCCAACAAACAGATTTTTTATTCGGTTCACTGAAACGATCATTCGCTCGTTTTATTCGATGATTTCATTAAATACCGAAAACATTGTTTTACACGTAGCAATTTATCGCGTGTCTATGTTCGCCAAGATCCTACAATCGACAACGGCATAATTTCCATTCATACAAATTAATAATATATCTAATCAACAATTTGAACTGAATTTGATAACTGCCATACGGTGAACTCTTACGGAAATATGGATCGGCTGCGCCGAAAAATCAATATACAAGGTGTCACAAAAATGTCTCCTGAGAGGAACGATTCTTGCGATTATTTTAGGAAATCTTTTTCTGTGCGAAAATACCGAACGCGTCCCCGTTTCCGAGTTATTCGCGAAAAACACGAGCGAACCAAAGCACGATTATGGCGAATGCATTGCGGCGAAGCGAAACATCCTTCAGAATGTTGCGTAGCCATTGGCCGAGTCGAGATACATCCGCCATAGCGACACTCCGATTGGATCATGTTTTTCATTGATATTTCAACAACGAAACGAAAAAGAAAAGTTTGGAATTGCTAGAGGTAAAAGTTTCTTAGAATAACACCAGCAATAAACTCAGACACCCTGTCGTCGCTATAATTGCACATTCCTTTTGATGATTGTAAAGATTCGAAATCTTCTCGCCGAAAAAATTTCTTAAAACAACCCCAGCAATAAATTCAAACACCTTACCATCGCTATAATTGTACATTTCTTTTGATGATTGCAAAGATTCGAAATCTTCTCGCCAAGCATTTCACTCGATGTTACAACGCAAGGGGTGAATTAAACTTTCGATTACGACATCAACGTTCATAGAAACGGTCTTCGAGGTTTCCACATTGGCAATAACTAGAGAACGCAGCTCTTCGAGTAATCGATCCTAAATTAAAAATTTACCTAAGTTCACATTTTGTCGTTAAGCATTTTACTCGGTGTTACAGCGCAAGGGGTGAATTAAGCTTTCGATTATGACATCGGCGTTCATAGAAATGCTCTTTAAAGTATCCACATTAGAAATAACTAGAGAACGCAGTTCTTCGAGTAATCGATTCAAAATTACAAATTTAACTAAGTTCAGATTTTTTCGTTAAGCATTTTACTCAGTGTTACAATGCAAGGGTTGAATTAAAGTTTCGATTATAACATCGGCATTAATAGAAACAGTCTTTAAGGTATCTGTGTCATCAGTAACTACAGAACGCAGCTCGGGCAATCGATCCTAAATGATAAATTTATTTAAAACCAAAACTCGCCATGCATTTTACTCGGCGTTGCAGTGCAAGGAGTGAATTAAGCTTTCGATTATGACATCGGCGTTCATAGAAATGCTTTTTAAGGTATCCAAATTGACAGTAACTAAAGAACGCAGCTCTTTGAGTAATCGATCAAAAATTACAAATTTACTTAAGTTCAGATTTTCTCGTCAAGCATTTTACACGGTGTTACAGCGCAAGGGGTGAATAAAACTTTTGGCTATAACTTCGGCGTTCATAGAAACTGTCTTCGAGGTATCCACATTGACAATAACTGAAGAACGCAATTCTTCGAGTAATAAATTTTAAATTACAAAATCTAAATTCAGACCTTGTCGCCATGCATTTTACTCGACGTTACAAGGGGTGAATGATTGAACGAAAGGATTGAAAATACGTTACAGGATCCGGCGAGATGAATTTCCAAGAGTTCTGTGGACTGGCGTCGCGGTTCATGGAGGAGGAGACGGACACGGAGGCGATGCAGCAGGAATTGAGGGAAGCTTTCCGGTTGTACGACAGGGATGGGAACGGCTACATCACGACAGACGTGTTCCGAGATATCCTCCACGAGCTGGATGACGCGCTGTCCCCGGAGGAACTTGACATGATCATCGAGGAGGTGGACACCGATGGATCTGGCACACTCGATTTCGAAGGTAGGCGTTTCACGAGAGAGACAGAGAAAGGAAGTACAAACAAGAGCGGAAGGGAAAGAGAGAGACGGATCGAACCGTTCGACTTTCCGCTGGTACATTTGGTAGATGACCAACCGTCCCGGCTCTTGTTGCAGAATTCATGGAGGTCATGACAGGCTAAATGATCAGCTTGGCACGGAGAACCGTGGTCCCTCGTGTCGGCCACGTCCACGAGCAACGGACCCGCCTGTTCTACACGTGGAGACTGCGATTTATCGGCGGTGTATGTGGCCGTTGGCAAAGTACGAAGTTAAAGGTTCGTAGGTGATGTCTGCCGCGAGCATGATCGCGACGCCGAGCCGGCCTGCACTCTGTATAGCTGAGAAAGTATTTCTGCCGGGATCTCAGTCGCTTTTGGAGTCACAATCGGCTAAAATGTATTTCTAACTATGCCGGAATTAACCGAGAACCAGCGCCGGGACGTTGGCGTCGTCGGTGGGGACAGCTTTATATTGGCAAATATAGATCGATGTTTCCATGGTGTCGTGGCTCTTCCTCCTTTTTCTCCGGGGCCCAACTTTCTCCTCGCATCCTCCGATTAATGGGAGTCCCTCTTCGCGATGGCGAGTCCCACGGACAACCGAAAGGTGCGAAACCTTGCGGCGGAGTCGTGACCTTCGTGCTTCGGAATTTTGTACTTTGCCCGCGAAACGTACTGTCATTCGAACGTGATAATACTCATAAGTAATTACGATTAAACTGCGCGACTACACATGATGTGAACGTGAAGTAAAATTAAGAGGAAAATAATAAATGTTGCAAAAAAAAAAATCGCACACGCAATCTTCGTATTTTATTCTTCCTTGGACTACTTTTTTTTATCGATCGCTCTGTTGTTCGATGTGAGATAATAATTGTGTAGCTGTTATTGAAATTAAATTAAGTATATATATAAGTAATTAAATATATATATATATAAATAATTAAATATATGCATTCGAAGTTGCATTGTTCGTTCGTACCCCTTTCCCACGTGATACGATCGAAGTAAAAATGTAATTACGTCGTGCAAACAGAAGATAGTAGTCGCAATGTGAAGTAATAAAGTGGAAACACGAGTTAACGGTAGAACTACCAAACCAGCCATTTTGACTGGTCCCTAGTTTTTCCTTTAGCAATTATTCAAGTTATAAAAATGTTTTCATCAGAAATCTTCGGATGTACTTCTTCAACCCCTTGGCCTATGACTTATTTATATAATATTAATTATATTCATTATAATTAATAATTTTAATTTTAATTTTAATTATTTATATTATTAATTATATATATATATAAAATGTTGCTTCAGTTTAAAGAAAATTAAGGAAATACATGTTTAGAAGATTCAGTTCGAAATGTTGATCACGAGTCTGACTCGTTATTGTAGGACAAGGGGTTAATGACGTATACCTTACAATAAGTATTATACGAAGTTTTAATTATTTAATACAGTCTTGTTATTATAACAAAGCAATGTATATCGTTGGCTTTATTGTTCGGTAGTTCTAGTGTTAATATCGACAGAAATTATGCGTTGCTACGGTGTTCCCTTTTTGCGTTATGCGAAGAGATAATTCGATTGGAAATGACAACAGTTGATTATGTGTTAAATTATCTGGCATGTTTCGTAGCGAACACGACTGAAAAAGTGGTTCTCGGAATCGAAGATTTTGCAAATTAACGTGTCACGTGTATAACGGTGTTGCAATTAATGTTAACATGTAGAAAGGGTAACATATTGGATCACTATAATCGAGGCTTGTCGTTCGAACGGTGACAGCTGTTTAACCCGGACGTTAATAATACGTTATAATACGTTGTAATACGTTGCATTATGCGTTAATACCTGTTAAATATAATAGTAGATGGTTGGCTTTATCGAGCATATAATTAGATGGACTGATAAAATATATTGCCGCACGGTTATTACGCCGAATTGTGTCGAAGGCAGACTTTCGGGTCCGGATGTGAGCCAACTTCAACTATTGTCACATCGTTCTTCTCCGCCAGGATGATAGTGAATCATCTATTCTCAATGTGTCGCGAAAGATTCGACTACCCTTGCTTGCGAAACAATGCTTTTACAGCGGTGAATTTGTTCCGCAATTATATAGCCACCGACGATGCACTTTTTTTCAGGAATCGTACTGCGAAGATTTCGTCAATTGCACGATAGGAAATTAAAATTACATTAAAATGGAATGTTAGAAAAATTAGTTTTATGAAAATGACTATGAGACACGCTTTCAATTTTCTGGTTTTATTGTAGCATCATCAACTGACGTAATAGAAATAGATTTATATCCTCACTTACGAAATTGTAGTCCAAAAGAATTTAATGGTTGCTAGGTGGAAAATTAAAGTTATAATAAATTGGAGGGCTAGAATAATTGAATTTCAGGAAAATACCGATTTTATACATTCACAATTTTATATTTTTATTGTAGTACAATCAACTGAGGTAATAGAAACAGATTTATACCCTCTACTCACAAAATTCAATTAATAATATTCATATAATTGTACTTCAAAAGAATTTGATGATTGCAGGGTGGAAAATTAAAATTATAATAAAATGAAAGGCAAGAAAAATTCAATTTTACAAACATATCGATTCCATACATTTACAATTTTCTATTTTTATTGTAGTATAATCAACTGATGCAATAGAAATAGATTTATACCCACTACATATAAAATTCAATGAATAATATTCGAATAATTGTACTTCAAAAGAAGTTGATGATTGCAGGGTGGAGCATTAAAATTACAATCTGAAATGGAAGAAATATTCAACTCCGATAGTTGGGAAATTTAATATTACACAATTTACATGATTCAAGATAAGATAGAGAATCATAGTTCTGCTGTAACATAGAATGAATTTCTCTAGGGAATATAAAAATAAGACAACGATCTTGGGAATTTTCATCAAGATTCATGAAAATTGTGTAACTTATTTTTAAATTAAGCCGGATTAAATTTAGTACGTCAGACGTTTAATGCAAGAATTATGTATGCCACTGTTCTGCAAAGTGCAGCGACGACATAAAAGGTTCACTTTTCGAGAATAGAAGCAACGTCTGAACTTTAGCTAAGGAACAGAGAAATCTTTTTAGCGTAAGCCACTGTAAAATTATACCATAACGCAACAATACTGTTCTTCGGAATAACCATTATGCTCTCGAAATGTAGTAACAACGTCGGTTAAAAATTCTCTTGAACCAGTTTTGCGTCACCCGCCTTTCACAGTATATTCTAAAGTGCTTTTAAATAATTTTAATGTGACTTGTCTCGGACAAATGAAATTGTTGGATCGACGTACAGTTTGAAATCCGTTGTCTCATTTAGAACGAGAGCACACGCGAGAGTGGAAACGAAGATGCCAACAGGAAGAGTTACAAAATCGAGTACGTTGCCTCGGAATTCACACAATCGAAGCTGCTGTTCCGCAGAAACGAGGTGGGGAGTGTCCTCGATGAATTTTGAAAACCGCTAGAGTTCCTACGTAGACATTACACGGTCAATCACGTGCCAGAACATCATCGTTATGCTCACATAAAACAGAAGTCCACAGCCAGAATCTGGTGCATACCCGGATAAGACGCCGACGATACCGTGTGTTAACATTTCACTTCCCGGTGACCATCTTGCAACCGCATCACCATGGTGCGTTATCAGTGAAACGATCGCGATACACCACAGCTCAATTTTTATTTCATTAATATTCATGTCTGAATCTTAGTCGAAGTTATTCTGAATAATTCAAGATAGAATTTCGGTTTCTGTTTAGAATTAGCCCTCAATTTTTTTTAAATTTTATTCGAAAATTGTCCAAATACCTGTAGATAGAGTTTTCGATCTTTTTTAATATATATCATTGCTTCATTTTTATTTTAGTAATATTTATGTCCGAATTTTGGTCGAAGATATTCTGAATAATTCAAGATAGAGTTTTCGGTTTCTGTTTACAATTTATCAGCGCTCAATTTTTAAAAAATTTTATTCGAAGATTGTC
>CM052091.1:9384806-9408240 GCA_028453745.1 Agapostemon virescens | reverse complement strand
TCTGCACATTTTCCGTAATTTCAATCCGATCGACCTGAAAATTGGCATACACTTTGCCTATTGGTCTAGAAACGTGTATGCAAAATTACAAAGCAATCGGAGACCTGAAATTTTTTCCCCATTTTTTCGCGATTTTAGACAGGTCATGAGTCGTCCCTTCAGCGTTTGCCAACATTTCGCAATCTTTGAAGGCGTCCCCCGACCAAACTATTAGAGCTATCGACATGAGCCCAACGGCAAAATCTTCCTTAAACCTTCCTCTTTAAGGAGAGCCCATACAATTTTAGCTAGTATTTCAGGGGACTGCAGGATGGTTCCTTTTATGAACCCCATTTTGTGCATTTTCGCGATTTCGATCGCCTCGAAATTTTCAAAATCGTACCACGGCCGTAATTTCATTCCAATCGAGCTGAAATTTGGTATACACACTGCCTACGTGTCCAGTTGCTTGTAACCAGCGTTAGAAACGATTCGGAGAAACTAAAATTTTTTACCGTTTCAGGAGTTGGTGTTGTGAATTGCCATTTCAGTTTCGCCAGTGTGGGAGTTGTCGGATTCCTGCGACCAGAGTATTTTTCGTAATTCCTTTACGATCGACCTGGCAAATGGAATACAGTCTGTCCGTGTGTCTAGCTACGTGTAGCCAAAATTACAAAAGAATTGGTGATCAAACATTTTTTTCCAATTTTTTCCTCTTTTTCGACAGGGGGGGGGGGGCGTCAATAATTACCAATTTTTGGGAGCATGCACTACGCATACTTTGAACGAAAATATTTTCTAAAAATTCATCTTTGTTTCATCGACCTCTGCGATTGATGGCCTTCGGTTCTACTTTTACAAGTTGTCGTACATCTCGGATACATCTTTAATCACATGTCTTGTAAGATGTTACACCATACAGGAAGACGTTGCTATAAAACTTGTATCTTACATAAGGTTCTACAAGAAATTCTCGACTCAACTTTTTCCAATCGATTTCAAGTAGGTAGCTTCTGTACTGGGACATCTTTTTTTGCAATTTTATTCATATTAGAAGCTGCAATCGTTTGAATGTCTTATGAATTATTCAGGAACCTTAATTTTCGTAGAAACGGACAATGAATTTTGCTTAATGAATGAACTGTTAATTATAGCTCTATAATAAATTAACCTGAGATTGATGGCAGGCGTAAATTGGAATATTCGTGATTCTAGCTGGACAGGTGAAATTCGAGAGCGATCATATCTTTTTCCTATTATGCAAGGATTTCGTGTTGAAAGTTGAAAAAAAAGTTGCTCTTTTGGCAAAGATTTACATTCCTCTCAGTTCTTGTGGTCGATGATTATCCGGGACGACTGTGATCACAACAAACTAGCCTCGAAATCGCTTTCTCCGAGATGATTTACATTCGCTGATATACAACGGAAGGAAATACAGAAGCCATGTAGAACTGTTCTTCCGTTTTAAGCTGCAGAAATTAATCAGGTGTTACTAGAATTACGTAGATGTACTTTATTACTTGGTGAAGTGTAAAATAGTCTCTCTACAACGACCGAGGAATCATTGAAAACGGAAACATAGTCGCTAGAATTATCAAAAGCGAACAAAATAATTATTGCATATTTAAATCATTGATATTACTTAATACTAGAACTGGAAAATAATAAATTCGACCGATGTATATTGCTTTGTAGTAATGACAAAATTGCATCCATTCGGATCTCGTAAAATTTTTATCGTAAACTTTCTGCTGAAAATGTTGCTATAACTTCAGTAATTGTAAACGAAAAAATCAAGAACATGTTATTTTGACCAGTCATTTTGACTGGTTTGGTAGTTCTAGTGTTAAAGTACAGAAGACAGATTGCAAACTTGCGTGCTCAATTCGAAGCATCGAAACGAACAAAAAGAAAAATTCATATCTTTTTCACTGAATCTTTTTATATTCTAAAATTAACCTGCCTTCGCGACGGATTATAATATTTTTAATTTACAATCATTTACAATCTGTTTCTTCGAGTATATATTATTAAAGAACCAAGTGTTAAAAAGATACTATAAACTTACAGGCACGTACGGCAACACTTATACGATCCTCAAATTAGAAACCGTCTCCACAAACCGCACTGCGGTTTATGGAAGTTACAAGTTTGTTTTTAATTATCGGTAACGTCGAACGAATTCGCAACGACGCCGAAACGCGTCGGCAAAGAAACAGAATCCGAGGGGTTGACTCGATGAAACGAGAACCGCAGGATGGCGTGGATGATCAAACATTATGATCGGTTCGAATGAATTCCATCAGCGAAGTTCAAACAGCAACTTCGCGCGGTGGGCAGCGTGCTGCCATGATTCGCATTCGCCTCGGCTTTAAATATTTGAAAACCTTTGAACACCGCCTGTTCGTTAGGAGTTTAATTAATCCCTGACACTGTTCAGGGAAAGCGAGACAATTGGCGGCGCGTAATCGAGCACGTTGATTTTCCTGTTTGTACGCATAAACTGATTTGCACGGATACCTTCGACACGCTACATTAACTTCGTTGATACATCTTCGTGCGCATTAAACAGCCGGGATTATAGTGGAACAGGCGAGAAAGTCTTTGGCGGAATAATATTGCGTTTATGGGAAGCGGGCGCAATGGTTCCGGTAAAAATCTTAATTACCAGCGAGACCGAGGGAGAAGAAGAAGAAGAAGAAAAAAGACGAAGACGCGGTATAGAAATCTCGGCCGTTATCAGGATCCCGATCTATCTGTCCGATAGCAGAGATTCTCAGCCGGCTCGAGCTCGTCTGCCGCAGATAAACATTCTTTCGCTCGAGATCATGGAATTCGATAGATCATCGCGAGCATCCGCCGCGCGATAATTACACGTTCTGAACACGAGCTGTTCAAGACCTGTGGCGAATATTCACCGTTTCCGCTTCGAGCGATTCCATTTTACGCTATTTAGGGATGCGTCTAGACTACCAACAAGTTCCTCGACTAAATTATTCGTGCTATTGTCTTACCGACCACGTGTGTCTCCGACTTCATGCGAGTGTCTGTATTTTACTCGATCCGTCAGCTGGAAAGCGTGGACGACACTTGCGTTCATTCACACAGCGTCCCAAGAAAGTTGTCGAGGATAGCGATCAGAAACGGTTTATGACACACGGCCGCGGTTTTACATTTTGAATTTTACATTTGTCGAACCGGTCGGCAATTGTTATGCGGATATCGCGGACATTCTTCCCAACTAATTTGAATTGGACTTGCAATGTCTGAACTTGAAATATTTTCGAGAACAAATGTGCTTTTAATTATGAAAGTGGTCTAAGTCATATATTTCTTGTTTCGAGATATTTAATGAATTGCATTTGAATCAATTAAAAAATATTTTAAGCAAGCGAGCAATTTTCATCCATGTCAATGCTACTTTAATGTTACGATTTTGGCCTGAACAGGAATCACTGTAAGCTATTACGTGTTTTTGAGTAGTTATATCCTCCATATACAGAGGGCCTCGCGCCATTTTCAAGTTATGTTTATATAATTTCTTTAAATTTTTGACTTAGACCACTTTCATAATTAACGCTAAATGAATTCCATATAATGTTGAAATTACAACCACTATCTAATAGTTCATTTTTTACGATATCGTAAAAATTACATTGAATAAATTTAGTTTAAAACAATGTGGTGTGAAATAACTGATAAACTCATTTTTTTTTAATTTTGACTTAGATAACTTTCATAATTATGGGCACATACGAGGTGTGTTCAAAAAGTATCGCGAATTTTGAATTTTCGCGGGTTACGTATATTCGAATTTCGATCTTTTTGTGGCTTTATGTTGGTACTCATGTCTCTCACTTATGCCGACAAGCTCGGCCATTTTGAATGTTCACTTAATTGTTGACAGCTGCTTTGCTTGCACGTGTTTTGGATCGTCTTCGATTGAATGAAAGTTCGGTCGAATGTGAAAGTTTTGCTGACAGTTTTCTTCGATTGCAGGGGCGTGGTGCATCATGAGTTCTTGCCACAGGGTAGAACGGTCAATAAGGAATATTACCTGCAAGTTATGCGCAATTTGCGCGAAGCAATCCGCCAGAAACGCCCGGATTTGTGGAAGAACAAAAATTGGCTTTTGCACCACGATAACGCCCCTGCTCACACATCGTTGCTTGTGCGCGACTTTTTGGCCAAAAACAACACACTAATGATGCCGCAGCCACCGTATTCCCCAGATCTGGCCCCCTGTGACTTTTTCTTGTTCCCTAAACTGAAGAGGCCCATGAAAGGACGACGTTACGCTACGCTTGACGAGATAAAGACGGCATCGAAGGAGGAGCTGAAAAAGATAAAAAAAAATGATTTTTTGAAGTGCTTCGAAGATTGGAAAAACCGTTGGCACAAGTATATAATATCTCATGGGGATTACTTTGAAGGGGACAAAATAGGTATTCATGAATAAATAAATAATTTGTGAAAAAACACAAAATTCGCGATACTTTTTGAACACACCTCGTATGTCGAGCATTGAACGTTCGAAAGCATTTTGGATGAATAGTACGTCGTCGGAAGCGTCAACGGGCGAGCTTAAGTTTCCGGAAGAGGCAAATGGCACTGCCTTTCGTAGCTGTCGATGGTATCGTTAGAAAGGCTTATTTATTCCACCGTGAATCGATTACCGAACTGCTTAGACGGCATTAGACGTTCAATTAATTATAGATGCGTAATCCAGGTGGACTTTCTCTATCGATTACCTGACTGGTCCAGAGCAGCTGTTTACGATCGAATTAAATGGAGGTTGGTTACAGGCATCTCGACGGTAGGTCACTGTTGCTGCAAGAATTCGTGTTTCGCAGGTCTGACTTGCTGCTGAAAGTTTCCTGATTAAACTAGGACGAACGATAACGTCGGATTTAACCTCTCAGACACGGTTGAATTTTCTGCAGGACAGTTTCTCTGTACGGCAGAGCACATTGGAATGAGGTTCTTGATAACTTAATTATAATTCTTCTTAACACATTGACTGCCATGTCATTCATATATGGATGACAGAATTATTTGTCCACGTTTAAAAATAAATTTTTACATTAATATATTCGTTGCACTGAATTTAGTTGATATCTGGAGAATGCCAGAAATATTGATGGATAACATTTTAAGGATACATTTTATGTTTTCAATCGTTGTTTCATTAAATAAATTATTTTTCTTGGATGGGATTTCTGAGGTTGTTAGTTCGGGAGTTGAGTGTTAAAGATATGATGCATATACTTTAACTTTAATAATTTTGGAATGAGTTTTCCCATAACTAAATTGTAATTTTTCTAAAAGACATGATGCATATATTTTAACATTAATAATTTCCTGTAATAATTAATAATAGAATTGAGTGTGCTTAAGCCACGGACGCCGGTAAGATCGAAAACAAAAATGCGAAATACAAAGGAACTTAACTTTCGCGAATTATCGTTTGATACAATGTTCGAGTCGCAATCTACGTGCTCGAATGTTTCGCAGCAAATAAAAGAAATTCATACCGGTTTCAATCGCACACCTATTATCACGCGAAATAGCGGAACGGGCCGGTATTTATGCGCTTCAAAATCGAAACCGAAGAACGTAAAGCAATCGTAGTTGTCGGTATTTAATATAAGAACTCTGTCGTTTATTTGCAGCTCTAATATCTGGGGATTTTAATTAGGTTGTACATTGATTAAGAGATTCATGGCCACTGAATGGAAGCATGAACATTCGGAAACGGTTTAAGAACATTTGGATTAAATTTAATTACGCGTTTGCATGGAGCAGATCATTGGTATATCGGCCGAGTGGCAATAAATGTTCATTTATCACTCGGTTAACGATCCGGGATCATTTTATTTCATCGAGAACATTCTGTGGATCGACGGACTTTCACTATCCATTAAGAATTTAAATACAGCCGTTACAATTCGGTTAATTCATCGGACGGTGTTACCAGTCTCTCTACGTCGGCGACTTGCCTCGACAGTTTTTCGACTTTGAATATCGTTGTAATGTACATCAGTTTAACTGTAATGTTCATCAGTTTTTCTGGTTCTTTATGACGTATTTATTAAAATTGTAAAACTGTCTTCGTTAAAAATAAGTATGTTTGTTTATTTAATATTGTTACGAATATGAGACTGTCGATATCCGTTTGGAATCAGTATGGCGTCTTCAGGCGTTTGTTTCGATATTATACGGAGAGGGATTACTTGTTCTATTATGAAGGGATCTATGATAAATCCTGGATTGTGTGGAGCTTACTTAGTGCTAAATCTATGTGCCAGGATCTATGAACTATTTGTAGCTTTCTCTGAATTAGGTCTATATTTTGATCCTGGATTAATTACAGTTTGGTTTTTCTATGGATTCTGGACTTATTATAGTATATTATTTTGGATTAGGCACAATTTACAATACATTTTGGATTAAGTTTCGCAATGGACCCTGGAATTTATTAGGGAATTATATATATAATTGATCAATATATATTAATATTATGGAATTTATTTATTGTTAGGACCCTGGGTTAAATTCTACTTTGGATCCTGGAATTTCTGCTGTCTACTTTGGAACCTTTATAGTATATTTTGGACTAAATTTCGCGAGAGATCCTTGACTTATTAAAGTACATTATCTTTCATTAGGTTTCGTGATGGGCCCTAGAATCTTTGCCAAATATTAGTTTAGGTCAAATTCCATTAAAGACCCTGGAATTTCTGCTCTCTACTTTGAAATAGGTTTTGGAACCATACAGTACACTTTAGACTAAGTTTCACGAAAGATCCTCGACTTATTAAAGTACATTACCTTTCATTAGGTTTCGTGATGGGCCCTGGAATCTTTGTCATATATAAGTGTAGGTTAAATTCCATTGTGGACCCTGGAATTTCTGCTATCTACTTTGGATTAGGTTTTGGAACCTGTACAGCATATTTTGGATTCGTGAAGGATATCAGACTCATTACAGTACGGTATTTTGCATTAGGTTTCGCAATAAGCTTGGATATTTTCCAGTACATTTTGAACTATGCCAGTATTCTAGATTCTTTGCAATTTCGTTTGAATATCGTATTGCAATCGGCTGCAGTATATTACAATACATTCAGCCGAGACTCGCGAACCACACCTGTTATAAATTAGAGTATCGATTCTAGATCACATGCGTGGCACGTTTGTTAGGAAAGTCTGGTTCAATCTATAATCGACCATTGACCTTAAGATTTCTCGGTTAGTCTAGAACACTCAATCTGCAACGATCACTCGTATTACTCGTAATCTCATAAACCTATAATCCCACATTTCTAAACGGGCATTTCCTCTTCGCTTGTAGCCGTTTTTCGTCCATACTTTAACCGTGCAAGTACGATGCTTGTTCGATAGAATTTCTCGACTGCGACAGTAATTCACATACGAAAAAATTTATCCTCTCGACTGACGCGGAGCGATTACTTCTTGAAAAATTGCTGTTCTCCGCGGCATCATTCGAAATGATACGTTACGGTCCATTATATTCCCATTGAAGTAACCGGGATACGAGGAACGTACGCGAGACAGATAATGTTGCGGAGGTATCGTGTTATTAACCGCTATAGGCGCACCGTAAACGACGGTTTTGCCCGCCTCTAGAATTCGTTCGTTTGACACATCCACGGCCGATTGTTGACTTAAGCTCGCTCTATGAAGGAGAAAGTGGGTGAAGGCTAGAACGAACGATTTGCTACAATTACTCGCAATCTTCAACCTGTTACACTTTGCTAACGAAGCAAGTCTCGCGACGAGAAAGTCCCGCTGTCGAAACGTTGCGTGATCAACGTTGGATCAGTTGATGTTCAATCAGGAGCTACCCACTTCCTTTATTGCTAATTGAATCGAGACAACTGCTTTCAACGAACGTTACAACACTGTCTTTTCAATTGTTCAGCCGTCTAATATAATCCTTGAAGTGTCCTAAAAATTTCATCGATCAAATTGTACGCTCTTTTCTATTATTAATCTCGAAGTATTTTAAATTGTCTGAAATTGAGTGTGGTTAACCTTTGCAATTGTAATCGAAATGGCGAGTGGACATTACTAGATTGTACAATTTATGCATTTATTACAAGAATGGATCTTCTGCAGCTTCTGCATCGTGCAATTTATACAGACAATTTTTATTATGCACGAAAATCCACAGTCCAGTAATTACGAGGATCTGTATGGTTTGATTAATTATTTGTGATGGAGAAAATAATGAAACAATTTTTAAATATGCTTGTTATCAAATGTATAAACTTTCCAGGGAAAGACAGGGGTGACTGTGCAGTGTCTGCATCATGCAATTTATACAGACAATTATTAATATGCACAAAAATCCATAGTCCAGTAATTACGAAGACCTGCATGGTTTGATCAATTATATACGATAGTGAAAATAATTAAAGAATTTTGAAATATGCTTGTTATCAAATGTATAAACTTTCCAGGGAAAGACAGGGGTGACTATGCAGTGTCTGCATCACGCAATTTATCCATACAATTTTTATTATGCACAAAAATCAGCAGTCCAATAATTACGAAGTATATTCTTCATGATGACCACACTCGTTACCAGACCTCGGAGTACGTGCATGTATGAGAAAGGCTAGTTAAGTACAAAACTGCAGAGGCATTAGAAGGATCGAATGCAGCTATGTTACATTCAACTTTCTGAAAACGCATTTCTTCGTTTAACAATATTAACAATCCGAAACCGAACCATCACGAACCGTACTTTCTCCACAAACCATGAATGAACGCATTGAAATTACAACCCGCAGTAATTCATCTAGAATATAATCGCGAAATGAATAAAATCTGAAACCTCTACGACGATGCACCGACAGCAATTTGTCAAGCCAACACGAAAAACCCACGATATTAAATAAAATGCATAACAAGGCAGGTGTACAAATGAAATGTAAATAGGTTTACATGTAAATCGGCCATGATCGAATTCCCCGTTCACGTTCTCAGGTTGACGTATCAATTAGCGCAACTGTATGGGGTCTCCGATGCACGTTTCGTCGATCGGGGGAAACGAGAGCATCGATAGGAATGCAATCCGATGGTAAACACTGGCGTAACGTATGGTTTCGTGACATCATACGAACGGGCAAGTGTATTTGCATAAAGTTGCATCGCGTTCGCGGAGCAGGTAGTTATCGAATTACACAATGCATCGATAATAGATGTGCCTGCTATAAACTTGGCTGCATTCCGTCGCATGCAGCGGCCTTGATCGCATTTCTTCCACGGATCGAATTTGTTTCGAACGCGGTCTCGGTGCCTCGGGATCAGGCGCGGTCGGTGTAACAACCTTCAATCACAGGTATAGTAATTACATTTTATCTAGCAACCCTTTTTCCTGCGCCGTTGCAAGCTTACGATAACCCGACTATGAAAGATCGTACCGATGTCGAACGGTGATTAATTGGATACAAAACACTGTCATTATGATTCAGATCGCGGCGAACATTATCATTACGATTAAAAGGAAAAAGCCGAGTTCCGACGAACTTTCCCGGTCCGTAGAAAATATGCTATGATGACTGAATCAACGTCCGTAATTTCTGAGTTACATTGTAATTGTTGCAGAGGATATGGTACTACGGTTATTACAGCGCGATTCGTTACTTTATTTATGCAAACGACGATAAAGGAAGTGTCTAAATGATTAGCTTCGCGTATCAGGTTCTCCTTCACCGGTTCTCCGCCTTGTAATGACCGTTTCAATTGTTTTGTTCGACGCGACAAGATTATAATGCTGTCTGGCAAGGGGTTTTAATTTCTCTATCGGAATCGGAATGCAAACGGTTGCCTAATTCGCGTTGCACGAACTGTCTTGTTTTTGAGCTTCCGGTGGGCAATCGTTCGACAAACTTGGTTAATTTTTTCAGCTCATCGAGATCGGAATCGTATCTTTCTCCGGTTGCACGGTTTTATTGTTCTCGTAAAGAAGAAAATGCGATTGCCTAACACGTTTCGCTATCGTGTCGATCAACGCGACTAGCTCCGTGCGATCATTCTATTTATTAGCGTTAGAAACAAATTGATACATTTTACTTTTAATGTTCACAGCGTGACTGTGTAATTTCTGAAAAGATTTTATTGTAGTTAGTATTTGTTGCAATCTATTTGCAGAGATTAGGGTTTTCTAATCCCGAGGTATCGAATTTTATCGATATTTATTGTATCGAAGATATCGATAAAAGTTTAAAATTTATCAAATTTATACGCGCGAAAGGAAATTCTATTCTAGTCGAAAGAATGTCTCGAGCATAAATGGACTTAAGTCATTCTCAAAATAAACGACTCACATATTCCAAAATGTTTTTGAGATCTACCATACTTTACGGAACTACTAAATTATTATTTTATGGTATTACTTAATTATTGTACATTGACATTATGTATCAACTTTATTGAATGTTATATAGCAATATAAATCTGAAAATAAAACGTTCGACGCGTCGACGCGCATTTTATTTGTATGTCAAGAGGTTACCGCTTTGAGGCACGGTATTTTAGAAAATAAAATTGCAGGTAGCAACTGCGAAATTTCGAGGTGGTTAAAAAATATCCCAACATGTAGATTCGCGCATTAAAGCGAATCGCAGTAGCTGACTCGATTTTATTTTTTTAATGGACATACGCCACTTTCAAAATAAACGGCTCATTTCTTAGTTAAAGTTCAGGTCGGAACGTTTCAATTATCCTCGACTCTGAAACTTGGAAAGCGAGCTAATTGCATAGAAGTCGTTGATACGGTACTTCGAATGATATTTCGATAAAGTTGCAAACGTTCGCATACTTCAGAGCTTGCGAAACGTCAGCACGATCTGTCTTTTTCTTCTTGTCGGAATACAACATCCAATAGGATACGATGGAAAACCACATACTATTACGCCAATCTTTTACGCGGAGATTTTGTAAGGTCAATGCATGACGCGACAATTAGTTTGCAACGACAAACGTTCACCGTTCACGAAAGTAAAAGTAATCGTCTATGGAATCGCTTTATTCAAGAACGAATGTTAAATAATATCTGTCGCGATTGTAAACGGCTCGGCGTCGACGTTTCCCGCTTGTAAATTGATTGTGCATTTTCTCAAATGCAAATTCTCAAGAAATTGATTATTACCCTATTATTAGAACTTTCAATAGTTGCACTGTAACAAAATGAAGCCTCACAAACTGCTTTTACAATATAACTTGTAACCAAATTATTAGATAACGATTTTCTATAATGATGCATTCACTTCGATGTTTAAATATTCCTTAAAATATTGTTGCGTGTTTTATGTTTTTCATTCGGCGAACGACGCGGCATCTCGTTTATTTAATAAATATATTTATACAAGTTAATAATTATTTAGAATAAGAGTACAATTTGGATTAATCTGATCAATTTGCTGTCCAGTTCGCTCGACAGGCAAACTTCGACTTCTCTTGATTGTTGGTGCAACAATTCCGTGACAACCCCGAACTTCTATTATTTTAAGGGTTGTTCACCGTGAAGTAATTCTCCATTATGGCAACTCCGTATAGACAACCGCCGTAAGAATATAAAGTACAATATTTATATTTATTACACTTTGTTTAACACTTTGACTGCCATGTCACCCATATATGAGTGACAGAATTATTTATAAATAATTTGTATGCTAATATATTCGTAGCACATAATTTATTTCATATCTGAAGATTACAAGACGGTTAAAGGATAACCATGTGTCAGACATTTTAATTTTTCAATACTTGCTGCATTAAATAAATTCATTTAATTTTGTGTACT
Source organism: Agapostemon virescens (assembly GCA_028453745.1). Lineage (NCBI taxonomy): Eukaryota > Metazoa > Arthropoda > Insecta > Hymenoptera > Halictidae > Agapostemon > Agapostemon virescens. The sequence continues at coordinate 9,396,425 of CM052091.1, read as the reverse complement.
TTTTGAGGCTGTTGGTTGAGCAGTTCAAGTGTTAAAACCTCCAGCATGAGTCTGACATGTCATAGTACGGCAATGGATTTGCTGTGCTACTTTTCTGTTTATCGTAATGGCTAATGTGACATAAATAAATAAATCATAGCGATAAAACGATAAGATGTAAGTATGAGCTAGTTAAAGTATTAAATCATAGCAGGCGCTGCAATTTAATGGAAACGGTATACGATTTGCAAATTGAAAAGTAGAAAACAGAAAATGGTGAAAGAGCAAGATGGCGGAGAGGAAAGGTAAAAAGGCCAGAGAGAAAGAGAGAGAAAATGAAATCGATTATGTAGAAAGGCAAATCGAACGGTAACGCCGAACACGATCATCCGTTGCTTTCCGTTTCTCTCCTCTCCATTCCTCGATCGCCGTGGAATTACCGAACATCGAACGAAGTCGATCTCTGCGGCCGAATCTCGCCCAGCAATCGGATCGATCGATCCGAACGGAATACTTCGGCTCGATTGAGAATCGTTTACGGATACGCTGGATTATCCCAGCGAATTTCATGGCTATTAACCGGCACAATCGGTGGGGAAGAATCACAAATCAATCGACACAGGCTCTGCGTATTTTCGTCGCACCTTTGACCTTATTCCTTCGATCCTGGATATTCTAAGGATCTTTATAGGGCTAACTCGTTCACCGCTAATTTGTTGCTTGAACATGGCGTTGAAATGTTCGAATCAACGTACTATCTTTCGAATTACCAACAAAATTTAACCCTTTGCACTCCAATGGCGCCTTTGAGGAGACACTGAAAATTGCTATGCTATTATTTAAACCTTTGCACTCCGAACAATTTTAATTCCAAGATCGAGACTTTGTAGCATGGTTCATTTCATTTCTTGTATATCAAATTTAGTACTGTTATTCGTACGTACAAAAGTTCAATTTTTAACGATTTATTAATTGCAAACACAATGATGTACAAGTTGTTCTGAATAATAGTGTGGCAATTTTTAGTGTCGCCTGAGAGGAGCCATTGGAGTGCTAAGGGTTAAAATAGATTTTACATCGCTATGTTTGCATTTAAAAAATTTTATTCACACGAAAGGAAATGAAGAATCTTCAATGGAACTATTCTAGATTTAAAAACGCCTCGATTTTGGAATTAAAATTGCTCAGAGTGATTTTTGACTTAGTCATTATTTGATTTGATGCTCGTATTCGGTGTTAAAATGTTTTACTAAAAGCAACGAAGCGTAGAAAATTAATTCGGCCTACGTCCAACTAAACCGTTCAACTGTGAACGTATTAATAGATACAAACCAATATATCAGTATTTTCAAACTCGTTTCGCAGACACTATTTTCGAAGTATTTGTATTGACGTTCGAAACCTCGCAAATAAAATTCGTACGCGTATATTCGGAATGAAACATCGGAAATCTAAACGCTACACTGTCTACCTTCCTGCGAATTCTCCATTTTATAGACTACTCTACGGATTCCGGACTAAGGCATAATTCACATTACAAATCAAACAACTCTGTACCCGAACGTTTAACGACTCGAAAACATTCAAAGCACTGAAATTGCGTAGTCGAAATCGCTTTATAAAAATGACATAACCGCATTCCTTCCAGATATTTACTAGAAATCGAAGCACCGAGTTTACCCAGTCCAAATTGCTTTATAAAATCGACGAGATCGCGTTCCACGCCGATATTTACTACAGATAAATCTCTCGAACAGCGTTCCACGAAAATACCTTTGCAGGCCGAAACGTTTGCTCGATTGAAAAATCCGAAATTCGTTAGCAGCCGCACGTTTTCGTGAGAGTTCCGAAGCTGGCGTTGCCATAAATGCATAAAGATCCGTTGGTGTTATGCGTCTTGACAGAGCACAGCCCTAACACCCTAACGCACATCTCAGCGCGCTTGTAAAGTAGTGTGAGGAAAGAAAGGACGACAATCAGATGACCGGTACACGAACTCTGCTTCTAAACCTGTGAACTTCAATGATTATATACACTTCTGACTAGACCGTTACCGTACGTTACAATATTACTTTAAATTATTGTCGCGACGGCAATACTGAAGGTTGTACGTGCCTAACCTTGTCTATGGTAATTTATAACGTATAAATGAAAAACAGGCAAAAAAGTACGAATTTCCGCTCCGAAGGAGCCAACCATTTGACACGCGGACAGTTTTACGCGACGCACTTGAAAAAACAGAAACCAGACAACCCTGCAATAAATCACGATAATCCCTCATTGACCGTTTCCCACTCTTTCAGGTACACTTCTTCAGATACTCGCCTTCAAGCACACTCCTTCCATCATTTCTACAACCAATTTAAAATTCCTTCACCTCAAACTACCCTCAACCAATCACAACAAAACCGAAGTGACGACGGGCAGAACGCAACAAGACTCGTGAGACAATTACGAAATCGCAAAGACTATATTATATACTATAAGAATTCGTAAGTGCACATTTTTGCGATAAAACGGCGCCGAGTAGCTGATAGGTAACGTCCGGGATGGTTCGGACTGCAAAGGGTTAAAAATATTCTTAACCGTTTGCCCTACAACAAAGAGTCTTTCCTTCATTTTCTTTAAACGGAAATAACATTTTATTTAACTCTTTCGCTTCGGCAGAAACGACCACGTACAATGGAATTATTGCAGGACAGAAAAATGTCTCGAGTTAGGAATTAAAATTGCTTGGAGTGCAAAGGGTTAAATACATATTATATGAATGCCGGATATATTAATTTTTATTAATTGATAGATTAATTGTTGATCGTGTACGGTCATTGGAAAATAGCTACGCACGCAGTAACTACAAATTTGTCTTTTCTTTCGTTGTTCTGCGGAGGTCATAGAAAATGTAGTCACTGTTATTGTAAAATAAGTCGTAGGCCTAGGGGTTAAGGCGCCATTCGCGTTTTAATAGTCGGTGCGACGACATTTCTGCCAAGACTAACGACCGCACGAGATGCAGGAGAGATTTCGTTGATTTCGAGAGAATATTTTCAGCAGGAGAGTCGAATCGCGGGCTACATGACAAACCTTCGTTTCGAATGTTACTCGCGCATTCCAGGTCCGCGGCGAGGGCGTTAAAAAGCTGAAAACCCGCGCAACTCCTTTCACCGTGTTCGACGAACGGAGCATGCTACAGGCGTCGGCGTCGGCGTCGTTGGATCGATCGATCGCTCTCGACCCGTGATTCACGATCCAGCCAGATCCCCGCTCTCTCGAACCCGCTCGCGGCGATCAAATTGCATCCGCGATGCTGAAGCATCGAAAATCATCGCCGAAATTCTAAAAGCTCTGCCACGAGAGTTCACACTTTCCGCTCGAAGCGAATTTCAATTCTAAAATCAACGCGGCGTTCTCTTTGACCTACTAGATTTTCTATGCAATACTTTTCGTATTATTGACTCTCTTCAATTGTTGCAATTTTTACACAAAACCTAAATAAATTAAATCTTACCGTTTCTATAGAAGTCCTCGATTGTACCTGCGAAAAAGTCTATGAAATATATTTATATATTACCATACTGGAATATTAGAACTTATTCCAGTTTTAGAATTGATAACTTACGCTCATTTAGGTATTCTTCTTCGGTATCATAAATTTGATCCAGTATTTTTCGTTGAATTTTATTCTTTCGTTCGGGAAGCAAAGGGTTAATGGTCGGTAGCTTCGTTGGTGGATTCCTCGTACAGATTTTTCTCGTGGATACAGAGAGAATCCGGCAGTCTATTTATCATGGGATTAACCGTGTCAACACTATTTGAAATCACTGTAGCTATCTATTACCCGCGAGACGTCACAATCGACGAGTCATCGGCTCGAAAGTAATTCCGCGCTGATCGTTCGTGTGACTCCTTGACGGAGTCATGCGAACAAGGCTACACCGCCCTGTCTGTCTGCACTTTCACGTTGCTCGGTTGATACGCGAATTTCCTTTCTAATTCGGCACCTTGAAAGCTGCACGAGCTACGGTGGGGGAAAGGAGGTTCCCTCGGAAAAAAAAGAGAAAGAGACCGTGAATCGCCGAATAGTTCCGGAGGGAGGATCCAGCCGGCTGATCATAGATCACAGGTGGAGATACGCAATGGATTTTCGATCCATGATAATTTCTAGTTCCGTTACCGGCGCGTTACGCGTCTCGATTCTTCCACTTCCGATAGAAAACTTTGCCGGCTCCGATGTATCCAAGAATATAGTACATTCAATTTTTTCTGCAAAGTAAAAATCGACCACGTCAAATAAAAATGGCGGAATAGATATTTGTTTTTCCTCTTAACCCCCTGCCCTACAACGACGAGTCAGACTCGTGATCAAGATTTCGAACTGAATCTTCTAAACACGTATTTCCTTGATTTTCTTTAAACCTGAACAACATTTTATTTAATTATTGATCGTATACGATCATTGGAGAATGATCTTCATTTTTATTGTATTTCTTCTGACTTGGAATATTTTCATTCTACATGATTCGTTTCCCCTTATGCGTATGAAGAAATTATTTATTATTATTCGCTCTTACTAAATTTAATCTTTTAATCATGTTTTGAGTGTATTCATAGCGAGGTAACAGTTCTTTTAAATATAGCCTGGCAATTTTTAATGATGATTCAAAATCATCGTTCGACTGCTAGGGAATTAACACTCTGCACTCGAAGCTGTTTCAACTCCAAAACATGATTTGTTTCCTCTAATGCACATAAATCTTTTTACTGCTACTTGTCCTTGCAATAGTGAAACTTTTACCAATTTCTTAGATACAAATACAGGAAAGTAAACATTGTTTTAAATAATAGTATGAAAATTTTTAATGCTGCCTTGAGGTCAACATTCGAGTTAATAAGTTGCACGATATTGACAACGTGAGGTTGACAGTAGGCATTGAGAATACCTATCGCTTGAACGAGTCAACGACCATCGTTTTGGGTATCGATTGACAAAAGAGCGATTGTATATGACACTCGTTTTCATTCTTACATAACGAACAGATCTTTGCGGTAGACGAGAATACAGTTTAAAAATATCAAGTCGTATGATGTCGTGTCCCCCGGAGCACCGCTGTCACTTGTCCTGAGAAAAACAGTTGATCACCATTGATCGGACTCGATTGGTCTGACCAAATTATTAATTGGCTGCTTATGCGATCGTGCAGCAATAAAAGATCCTTAATTGTTCGGAACTTTCACCCTTCGCGCCGGTCGGCTAAATTGTTTTACGATCGATGCGGTTGTTGTTAACTTTACGATCGCAACCCAATTCAGCGGATATTACGAAACTCGGTTTACCATTTTATAGCAGGGTAGCAGGAAATTGACAATGACAGGAATGCCAGTTTTTGCTGGGTCGCGGCTGAACTTCCTGTTTTTCGCATTGGTCGACTACATTGGTTAACATTCCCGCGGAAAAAAATTGCACGGGTTTTTCGTTCCAAATGCAAGTTGCTTGCAACTCGCAACCGGTATAGTTTCACAATATCAGACAGACATTCGTTCCTTAAAACGTGTCCCTATAGGCTGCATTTAGGCGTCGCCGCCCCGCCCTGATTAACTCGCCGATTAGAATTCGCGATAGCGTTTTCCGCGACACGATTTGCCTAACGAATCGATGCACTGAAAGGTCCGATACGCCGCTACCTTCGTGCCGAGTGTTACAACGTATCCTTGATATACAATTTAGCTTGTTACTTCCGCGGGATTTCGTCGGACACGAATCTCGTAATACGATCTGCTATCTCTTTATTATATTGCAACTTTACCGGACACTTTCTTGCCCGAATTAAACGTAAATATTATTATACGGCTGAAACGTAAACATTCAAGCTGATTCACAGACTGGTTTGTACAGAGGGAAAACAGGTGTGATTTTATTTTCCGCGATAACAGTTTTATTGTGTCCGCTGAAACATGCGAACAGTACGATTTGAATATTCGTTGCATTTCTTGTGGCCACCGAATGCTATAAATGTTGAGTTGCAGCGTTACATTAACAACTGTAATAAAATTACAATTAGTTTCGTCATTTATTTAGCGACTGCTTTTACAAGTGCTCCTTACGATACATTTACCGCAATGATATTCGCAATAATGGTATTCCTCTTTAGCCAGTGTGTTAATATTTCCCGCAGACTCAGAGTAATCACGCTGAAAATGTTCTCCGACGTTTTACCCGATATCGCTGCACACTTAAATTCAATTCACCACGTTTTGCAATTCTGCTGTTTCAATTTGCTACAGAGAAGCTGGAGGATATGTATATCTTCTGGGATCTGCCAGCTGGATAGTATGCCGGATACGACGTTCATAAAAAGACTTACAAAGCCAGGCTATGGAGAAGGAATATTATACTTTTATTCGGTTGAAAACCAGTGGATCTGGAGGCAAAAAATCTGTGTAGAACGTACATTTACTACCGATAAAATAGCCTGGAAATTCCATAAATAGGTACTATTACCGAGAAATTATCACTAATGATGTATTAGAGTAGTTTCAGCAAACAGCTTACATATTGTTCAGATTCTTGTCGCGCTAAATGGACCGTATACATTGGATTAAATTGATATTTAGAATTATAATTAGAATAATTTAATGTCCTTGCGACCAGACATGAATAGACACATTCATGTTTAGTGATTTTCTTCCTGCATGTCGAATTTAGAATTATTACTTGTGCGTGGAACATTTCGATCATGTACAATGTTCAAAGTTCAATCATCCCCGAACTTACCTTCAGAGTTTCAGAACGCTGGTATTTCGCTGGCTATTTTGGTAATTTTTCCAATTTTGGCACTGTGAATATTCAATGTCGCTCCACGACCGCAATTTAATTGCTATTAACTTGAAACTTAACTGACATATTGGCCACGCATCCTGGAAGATATGTACAGAGATACTCCGGATACTAATACTCCGGAGGTATTCCCTCAAAGATTAACGATTCTATATCTATCTGTCATGGCTAAACTATAAACGCTACCGACTTAAAAAAATTCCTGAATCTGCTCTAAACATCCCCCAAGACACCTGCAAAGGCCTAAGAGGCTATCATTTCAGGGGCCTGCGGGAAAAATAATTTTATCAAGCCCATTTTGGTCATTTTATCGATTTCAGCATTGCGAAATTTCAATGTCGCTCCACGTCCGAAATTCGATCGTTATCAATCTTAAAGTTGACAAGTACACTGCTTATACGTCCGGGGACATGTATACGGAACTACAGAAGAATCGCTGAACCAAAAATATTTGGGCCATTTTGCGACATCTCCGGGATACCCTCTCAAACATTAACGATTCTATAACTATCTGCCATGACCAGACTACAAACGCTATCGACTTGAAAAAATTCCTCAATCTGCTCTAAACATCCCCCAAGACACCTGCAAAGGCCTAAGAGGCTATCATTTCAGGGGCCTGCGGGAAAAATAATTTTATCAAGCTCATTTTTGTCATTTTATCGATTTTGACCGCTGCGCAACGTCGAAGTCGCGCCACGACTGCAATTCGATCGTTATCGACATGAAACTTGACAGGTATTCTGGTTATGCATCCTGACACATATTTCTGAAGTTATAGAAAAATCGGCAACCTAAAATTTCGTTGGCCATGATGTGCTAGCATACTTTCAGCATATAGCTTACATATCCAGATTCTTATCGCGTTAAAAGGATCTCGTACATTGAAGTAAATTGATATCCTGAATTGTAATCATTTTCATACATTGTCAGCACGTCCAGACACGTCTATACGCATTCATGTTTAGAAATATGATTAATAACGAAGGTTTACTGGCCAGATTTAACAGAAGATACGAATAAACCTATCTGAATAGACATAACGAAGTAGAGTTCGTTTACTATTTGATAGAAACAGCACAACACATTTAGAAAATTTATCTGTAATGACGAACTAGTACACTTTCAGCATACGACTTACATATATTCTTGTCGCACTAAATGGACCGTACACATTAGATTAAATCGATATTCTGAATTGCAATTATGGTTCATATACTGTTGGCACGTTCAGACACGTCTATGCGCATTCATGTTTGAAGATATGATTAATAACGAAGGTTCACTGGCCAGATTTAACAGAAGATACGAATTACGTATTTAGGAATTACGAATTACGAGTTACACATTCAGGAAGAACATATGCTGCGTTGCATAAATTTCAAAAATCCTAGAAAAGTTGTAGGATTCCAATAAACCTATTTGAATAAGCTTAACGAAACAGGCCGTCATTCATTTGACAGAAACAGCGTTACACATTCCGGAAGAACATATGCTGCCTTGCATAAATATGAAAAATCCTAGAAAAGTTGTAGGATTCGAGTAAACCTATTTCAGTAAGCTCAACGAAGCAGTCCGTCATTCATTTGACAGAAACAGCGTTGCACATTCAGGAAAAATTGCAATATGTTGCGTTGCATAAATTTCAAAAATTCTAAAAAATTACAAGATTCGAATAAACCTATCGGAATAAGCATAACGAAGCAGTCCGTCATTCATGTGACAGAAATAGCATTGCACATTTAGCAGAAACCGTTATATACTGCGTTGTATAAATTTCAGAAATCCTAAAAGAATGTAAATTTCGAATAAATCTCTCAGAATAAGCATAACGAAGCAGTCCGTCAATCATTTGACAGAAACAGCATTACGCACTTAAGAGTTACAGTCGCGTTCTGTATCAGACCTGAAAACCGTGACATTGGAAATCATCTCGAGTTGTTGAACTTTGATTCGTTGCGACTATATATTATCATAGATTTACAGGAAAAATTGCTGCAATCTGGCAGATAGGAATAAATAAATTATTCAGTTTTAAAATAACATGTTTACGTTCTGATTGCCGGTTAGTTTATCGATAGGAGGCGAACTGTGTGTAAGATCGAAACGGTGGAAACGATCGTAAAGACGCCAGGATCGTTTATTAATTCCCGAAGAACGAAAAATGATTCGAACCGATGAAGGAAGTAACCAGTTACTCCATTAGTTAGGTAGCATTTATCCTTTCACGATGTTACTTATGGCCACGCTGGCTGGCCGAGCTCCGCGAAACCTTGACGCAGACGATTTTCCCGGGTTTCGTCTATTTGCAAATCGATTCGATGCCAGAATGGCGCATGAGATGAGAATTTATGACGTCGTGGGACGCCGACGAATAAACAAAAACAATTTTATCAGCGGATCGATCTATGGAACTCCGGAATACGTTATGCATCGATGGCCGTTCGCCTTTCGAGGCTTGCTGCACGTTTTTCCTTTCCTTTGGAGGGGAGTTGCTAATATTTAGAGACGATTTTACTATACTTTTTAACGGCGGACTTGCATCTTAATACGTCAGCGTTCGTTAATCAAAGCTTGCCGGCGATGCGACTCGCAATTATCAACGCAATTTGTGATTAAGGTTTCACCGGGCAACGAATACGCCGGCAAGTTTAACTAGGTGTCTCGGCATAGTTACCGATACATCAATCTGTTTTAAAGTTTCAGCTTTCTAATCTCGAATGCAAATGATCCGCACTGGTTCTATGCGTCTCTTCGTTAAATAACTAATTGGCTTTACTGCGGAGGAAATTAAACAATCCGCTCGTTAAAAGTATTAGAAATTTTACGCGATAGACGATTTATCAATTTCTATCCGTCTCGCTGCTGTTATAAACCTAAGCGTAAATGGTCTTGCTATTTCTAGGACGCTAACCTAAAACGAAGATCGTGCGTCTCCTTGTTTAACACTTTAAAATTAACACTCAAAAATTCCACAAAAGTCAAAGTAATTTATTTAACGAAGCAACAATTGAAAACTTAAAATGTATGACACAATGTTATCCTTCAACCTTCTTCTATTCTCCAGATCTCAACTAAATTTAGTGCAACAAATCTATTAATGTACAAATTTATTTTTAAACTTGGCCATATGTTTAATTTATATTTTTAATTTTATATTTATTTTTAAACACCCATATATGGGTGACATAGCTGTCAAAGTGTTAATCTTCGCGCGGAAAATGAAAAACCCGAAACGATAGCGAACGAGAGTATAGAGAAACTATTTTAGAATTTCGGGTTTCAGAATTCGGGAATTTGACATTCTATTCGAATGATAATTTTACAAATTGATCTTTTAATTTGAAAGCTTTTTAATTTCCTGCCGTTCATTTGTTACGGTAATGAATTAGATCGCAACGAATGGGAACCATTACTCTAACAAATGAGCGCTACGAAAATAAATCGTTTTCAAATTGAATGATCAGTTTGAGAAATTACGTTTCGATTGAATTATTTAGTCTGAATTGAGTTCCGAGTTAACCGCACCCCTGAAAAATAAACGCGAGAATGATAAAGCACTGGTACAATAGATCAGAATAAATAATATTTTAGTATTGAAATTACGTTGGTACAAAGAAAGAGAAAAATATGCAATAATAAATTTTATGATTAAATATAATTATAATTAGAAAATGAATCAGACACACGCGCCGTAGTGTAAACAGTAATAGTTTGCATCTAAATTGGAACGACTTGCATCGAGGTAAGACTCGTTTATTATACTAAGTGCTTTGATAAGACGCTGCAACTTTTACGTAACCACTATTCCGCTACATTACGAATATTTCTCGTAACGTAATTCTAACTTGGCAGAGAATAAAGAAAACAATGCAACTGAGACAGACATTCAGGAAAGACAGCGAACTCCCCATTAATTCAACCAGCCTCAAAATCTTTATCAAGGAGATTTCTCGATGGTGACGTGGATTGATTGCAGGTTCATTACCACGAGTACGTGATACTTGTTTACGTTTGCATCGTTGGAAATGTTTAACTTTCCAAATACTCTTATCCGGTTCGGCGGTCGCGTTCTTCCTTTATTGGCTAATTTATCAAACGACTACCGCCAGGTCGGCGAATCGGCGAAAAGCAATCGTGAATTCAGTTTGTCCAATTTAACGGTTCTCGAAATTCCGGCGACGCTTGTCTCCGCAGCCGTCCGACAAATATGATTGTTCTCTCCTGACTGGAGAACACGACGCTGTTGACTGATTAACATTAGGTTTACGGGACACGTCAGAAAGACGCGTTCTAATATTTTTGATTTATGACTATTTTAGGGATTTTCGACGAATAGTGATGTTTGTTTTAAACAGGTAAGTGTGAATAATTTAATTTAATATTATAGGAAATAAAAGAAACAAATGGTATAGAATAAACTCTTTCTTTCTCTTTCTCTCTTTATGTACTCCTCGAAGATTCTTAGCAATCTAACGATTCATAATGCATATCTTCACATACACACACTGATTCACACCGATAACATCGACACGCACTTCTTAACCCTTTGCACTCCAAGCAATTTGAATTCCTAACTTCGAGGCATTCTTTTGTCCCAGAAGTGTTCCATTGTACGCGGTTCATTTCCTTTCGTACATGTCAAATTTGTTCCTATTAATCGTACACGTTACTATTAATCGTAGTTTCAATTTTTACTAACTTCTTAAATATAAACATTGTAGTGTAACAATTGTTTTAAATAGTAGTTTGACAATTTTTACTAACTTCTTAAATATAAACATTGTAGTGTAATAATTGGTTTGACC
>CM052091.1:9368382-9384796 GCA_028453745.1 Agapostemon virescens | reverse complement strand
AGTAGTTTGACAATTTTTACTAACTTCTTAAATATAAACATTGTAATGTAATAATTGTTTTAAATAGTAGTTTGACAATTTTTACTAACTTCTTAAATATAAACATTGTAATGTAATAATTGTTTTAAATAGTAGTTTGACAATTTTTACTAACTTCTTAAATATAAACATTGTAGTGTAACAATTGTTTTAACCAGTAGTTTGACAATTTTTAGTGTCGCCTCAGAGGAGCTATTGAAGTGAAAAGGGTTAATATCTATGGATAGTTCATCACACTATTGAGATTGTAAACGTGCGTTCACGAGGAACGAGTCAGAAAAGTCAAGTTGTTTGGTTCAATTTTGAAAAAGTTATTTAGATTTGAAGAGTGTCCGAGTGTACAAAATTTCCTTTTCCTTCCATCATTCTTTAGAGGATGAAGTCACTGATATCACAAAATAAATCGTAGAGTAAGGTGTTAATAATATCAATGTTTAATAAATTCTGTTCGAAGTATTCTTCGAGTGTCTGACTCGTTGTAGTACAAAGGGTTAAGTATATGTCACGTAATAAAAGAAAGCTAAACGTTTCGACAGACGCGTTCTCGTCATTCGTAAAAAGGATTGTAAAGTAGTCGTCATTTACCGGTGCCAGAGCCTGGCGTAAAAGTAACTGATGCGTGAAATCCCGTCGCGAGAATTATCTCGTTAATTAGATCTTCATCCGACGGTTTCCCGGCGAAATGGATCTTCCGCGAGAAAGATATTAATGCGATATTATAATCGCCTGTGCCGAGGCCATCGTTCAGTCTGAATGATTTAAGAGAGCACGATCAATTAAATACCATGATCCAGGAACCGATTTGCGTGCGAGCATATCGAATGGGTCTTGTGATACAAATTGCGATCGTTATCTCCGATATGGAGGAGCAAAACATACTTCATGTGTTATTTAGCTACAAATTATTCGTAAATTATGTTATAAACACGCGAAGACAGGTGTCTGCGCTCGGTGCAAAACTAAGTCTGCCGAGGGGAGCTTGTATAACGGCGAATCTATTACGTTTGTTATTACACCGGGCCACGCTGACTTGGTACAACGATCCTTATGTTAATGTAAAAAATCGGCGGCAGTGTTATACACGTAACGTAAATTGTGTAATACGATACTGCAGCGTGCGCATCGCAGAATACGGCAAGCCGTAACCATTATGCTGCGAACTGCCATACGGTTATGGTTAGGTAAGATTTGTAGGACATTGTTAGCTACAGTTCATTTCGAATACTACATAAACTGATAAGCAGTTGTTATTCCCTGATCGTTACCGACTTGATTATTTTTTCATTCAGACTTTCCCTTCGCGATAGAACTACATGGAATATTAACACAATAGAAATACACAATAGAATACAATAGAAATTATAAAGATATCTTTGGATCAGAAATTTCCGTACGAATTTCTTTATCGAAGCATATATAACGGTAATAATTGTATGTAGTCTGCATCGATACAGCTTTGCGATTTCTGCGAAGGAATGCGAATCAGTCGCTGTTATTACTTAGCAGTTCTAATGTTCGTCGGTTGAAACGAAATCGAATCACTGTAATGACATTTATTTTTGATAGAAACGAGCAGCAGCTGTTCGAATCGAGGATATAAGCACATCGGGTGAAGTTTGAAATTGTTTGTTCTCGAATAGTTTTAATCCCGTTGGAAGTTCTTTGAACGTCTTTGGCTTAAGGGAAGATCCTGCAAAAGTTCAGAATCGCTCCAGAACTTTAAGAACACTCCTGTAGGATTTTTAACTCCCTTAAGCGTTTCCAGAAGAATCCCAGTGGTTCTCCGAACGCTTTACCAAAGTTCTTCATTCTATTGAGAATCGCTGAAAAGAACTCACAGACACTCTATGAGATCCTTTAATATCTTCTGAATGAGAGTCTCCGGAGGGTCCTCGGGGATCCAGTGATAGTCTCCGTAAGAACTTTCAGAGTATTTTAGATCTTTTCGAGAGCAATGCAAAGTATCATTTAAGGAGTCCTCTTAGGGAGACGTGAAAGAAGCCTTTGGAGTACTCGGAAGATTCTTCGAAGTCTCCTAGCAGATTGCATTCAATTAGAAATTAAACATTCGTTGAATGTTGTAATGTAAATGGAATCTTCAGTCGATGTTGGAATTTGGTCGATAACAGTGAAAATAGTACATTGAATAAATTTTCATTTCCATTTAGGATAAATAACTGATCTACAGTGAGAACTATCGATATTAAATTTATTAAAAATTGTAATTGTATAAAAAATCGTACAATAAACTTTTCCAGTTTATTTTAACAAGTGAATTATTAAATTTGGCAATCACGAGTTAATTATCTTTAAAAATAATTTCACATTGTTCAGTGAACGGGGCAGTAAAGATTTTTACACAAATTCCTTTCTAAAAAGTATAAAAATTCAACCGTTTCCGTGGACATTGAAAATTTTTTCTGTCGACTGAAATTATTCTTGTCTACAATAATTTCCTAAAAAATTTATTTTCCACTTTTTGTTGCCATTTCATTGCACTTTGAGCAGAAAGTGTATCGACGTTCGAAAACCACAAAGGGTATAACATAAAATCGTGCATCAAGTTCAAATAAATCATTATAAAAAAAGATCTTTCGACGTCTATAGTAACTTTCAAAAAGAAAAAGTTTCTTCGCTTTCCTATCTGTTACGTGATCGAGGATCATCTTTGAAACTTCGTGATGTAGAAACGACTTTCCAAAAATTAACTCAACATTACGAAAGCTGCTTCATGCTTTAAAATGTAATAAATAAATTGCTGTAATTCGATGCGGCTCTTGCGAACCGTTGATACGTCTGATCACGACATGCTGATACTACTTTTTTTGGTAATACGATTCTATCGCACGAGAACCTGGTGAATTATGAAAGAAGCTTTTCTGGAAACATTAACTAACGCCCATTTAATTATTTTCTAAACCTATTTGCATACATTCGCATACAGGGTGTTCTAGAAATGTTCGACTTCCTTGAAACAGACGAATTCTAGCATAATTTTAAGAAACTTTTGCCTATGACGGTTCGTCTTCGAGTTATTTATAGTTATATAGTATAGTATTTCTTTTGGCTCAGCCAACGGCAAGTTTCTGTTAATAACTCGAAAAAGAAGCCGCGTATGACATTTTTGCAAAAGAAAAAGTGTCTTTGAACAACCCCAAGAATCTTCCCTTTCGAGAAATTCGAACATTTTTTGGACACCCAGTAGATATTCGTAGGCACTCGCGAGGCAATTGTGTTAATATAGATCATTACACGGTGAAAAAAAGTTAGTATAATGTCGTGTACAGATTAAATCTCACCTCCTTCATTTTCTCCCGGTGAGACCTATTTCTAATCATCTGCCCGTTCATTAGAATAATGGCGAAGTTGTGTGCCGAGTGTTATTTAGCTGTTCGCTAGCTGAATCGCTCGATTAAAATAGATCCTTTCGTTTGCGCGGACGGCTCGGTTAATGTTATCGATAACACGATCGCCAATCGTCCAATGGAAATCGTGCTTCATCAGAAATCAGTCAGCGTCGGTGCGTGCCACTCCCTCGATTTCTGAGATACACGGAACAGCGGGTAACCGGCCGTCAGGATCCTGGATCGGATCACACCGATAGATCTCGGACGCGAACGGATCATTAGGGCCGTCCGAGGATAATTAACCTGATCCGTGGTCCGGGGGGTAAGAGCAGGTGAAAGCAGCCCGCAATTTCTTTCGATCTCTCGAAACGCGAAGAGAGCGAAATTTGAAATATAGGGGAGCGAAACTCGCGAGCCTAAAGGCGAATTTCAACTTTTCTCTTTCCATTTATTAGGTTGTCCCACATTTTCGCCCTGTTTACGTTTCTATTAATCAAGCTAATACGTGAAACGTATTTTTTCGCTATAAACTTATCAAACGCGGTTCTATCACCGTTTCCAGGTTATTTATTTCCCAATTATTTATTGGGGGTACCAATAAGTCTCCACCGTTTTTCATCTTAACGCTTTGCTGACCGGCAGTTTTACACAGAAAATATACCATGTCACTATTATTTTGTAATTGAATATGGAAGTAAAGTAAAACATTCTAAATAAACTCCAATAAATTTCATTAGCGTCGTATATATTTTTAGTGCAAAAATGTCGAGTTCTGTGCCGATTAAACATTATTTGCAGGAAGTTATGATTTACTTATTTAATTTGAAGGAATCTGCAGCGAAGGCTCATCGATTGCTTGTAGAAACATATGGTAAGGCTGCGTTGAATGAGAGAAGTTGTCGCGAGTGGTTTCAAAAGTTTAACACGTTAAGCGCCACGCCGAATTTCTGTGCCGTTCCGTTCAAGCCACGGTTAGCCGTCAGGCGGGCCTTGCCGGGCCGCTCGCCGATAGACCAATCAGAGCATAAACAGGCGAGTAACGTAATGCGCTTAACGTGTTAAGCAGAACTCTCAAAATCTAGGGTAGCGTTTCAGGGGACTTCAGGAAGCTACCTTTTATCGACCCCATTTTTCCCATTTTCGCCATTGATCGTCCCGAAATTTCAATGCTTCAACAACGACAGCCAAGCCGAATATTAATGCAAAGAAACTTATGTTGTGAATTTGGTGGGACCAATTTGGTGTCCTGTATTATGAATTGCTGAAATCGAATAAAACCGAATCGAAAAATCGAAAAATTTTATCGATTTCTAAGTGTAATCATAGCCATGTTAAAGTTGTTTGGGTAATAGTATGGCCATTTTAGTGGCGCCTCAGGAGCGCCATTAGGTACCGTTCTTTCGCAATAAATGCCCAATTTAACACATTAATGACCGGTGACGAGTTAACTCGTCATTGCACTTGTATTATCTATTTCAATTTATGAAATCCAGGGCGATATAGAATATCGCAAAAGCTTTGCGCAATATTTTAAAAGTTATATAAAAAAATATGTCCGAAGTTTAATTTCATTTCATTTAATGTTTTACTTTACTTCCATATTAAATTACAAAATAATAGCCTGGTGACATGGCATAGTTTCCGTGTAAAATTGCCGGTCAGCAAAGTGTTAAGGATCGTGCGTCTGATCAGCGTAACTGTGAACTTGAGAACGAGGGCGTGGCTCGGTGAAAAGATTCCTTATACAATCATCTCGCAAATGGTCTTAGACCTTGTCGTAAGGTGCGTCACAGACGATGTAAGCCTAATTAGGAATGAACAGGTGTATACAGAACAGGAATACCGAAGACTAGAATAACTTGAGAGAAATGCAGCAAGCATTTACCTGAAGTTACGAGAACTTGCTATTTGAAGGCGAGACGGAAGCTCGTAAAAGTGAGGTGGAGGTTTAGTAGATACTATCCGGCCGTTTATCCGGACCATACGGGGTCTCAAACTACCCCGTCGCTTCAATGGGGGTGCGTAAAGTAGTTTAAACTAGTTTCAAGTTTAGTTTATAATTAGTGTAGGTTGTAGTTAACTCGATTCACCGTTCAGTGGATCGCTTAGTTCGTAGTCAGTGCAATTTGCAGTGTAGTTTATAGTTAGTAAAGCTTATAGTTTAGTTTTCAAATTACTTTAACAAGAGCTTAGATTATAGTCGCCTCTGTTCCCTGTTTGGTTTACAGTTAGTACAGATTCTTCATTCTACCACCCCTAAACGAAAAACAGGTCGCGTAAACCTGCGACCAGTCGCCTAATATCGTCTTCAGCGTTTGAGCATAAGATAAGGAGTTGCCAGTAGCTTATAGTAAAAAATGATGCAGCATAACAGTAAATTCATGGCGAAGAAGTGTAAAGTCGCCTTAACGGGCAACAAGTGTTGCAAACCGAGGAACTGTTCCGTGCTGCTGCAGCTGCCGGCTACCCGTGTAAGTACAGTGATTCCATGCTGCGATCAAGTGTCCAGGAAGGCAACGATAGACAGTATAGATCGTATAACAAGTACTGAGTAACAGCCAGTTAATTGATGTACGAGCCAAAGCGTCGGTAACAGATATGCAAGGTACGCCGCGCAAGGGAGACATTATTCCGAGGATAGAACCGACTGGATTTCCCGGAGAAATTGCGAACCCGCCGGTTCTTCCCCCCGGCAAGAAACCTCTAATTAATTGTGCAATTAGGGGCCAAGTTAATTGGAAAAATCCACGGACAATGCCGGCCCCATTGTGCACCGAGCTTTATAATGTTATCCTTCAGAGTTTTTTTGCTGTGATAGAGTTTCCAGTGTACAGGCTGTTTCAATGGCGAACTGCGAGTCTCCGTTACCTATTTTACCTGTCCAAACGGGTTGAATTAAAATGGACAAACCGCTGTCCACAAGACGTTGAAACGTTATGATAAATAACAAATATACAGGGTGAGTCACCAAACGTTTGCACCTCAAATATCTTTGTTGTTTCTAAAGATACGAAAAATATGGTAAGGACAAAGTTGTGACATTGTATATAGTTTGTTTCCTTTCCTGCATATGAAATTAATTAGTATTGTTCGTACTTAACGTTCTAAACTGCAAATGTAGCAATGTAACAATCGCTTAAATAATATTACGGTAATTTTTGGTGGCGCCTTAGAGGCGCCATTCGAGTGCAAAGGGTTAACCCTTAACGCTCCAAGTGTGCCTCCCTGGCACCATCGATGTGTGGCGCTTTATTTCAAATATATTATATTACTTCTAAGATGAATAAAAATTGTTTTCAATATTATTATTTACACGCCATTGTAGTATTTAAAATCTGACACTTAAAATTTTGCAAGTCGAAGTATGATGAGAATAAGTTGGAGTTGCCGGTCGATAACCACAATTAAAATTCGGAGCGTTAAGGGTTAATAATTTTTGTAAAAAATTAGAACGAGCATTTACAACAAAATGTGTGGAATGCATGTTAGTAGTAAATCGTTCAAATAGATGAGTTTCGTCGAATTACAGAAATGTTTATGGTGCAGGAAGAAATGTTATTGATTCGAAGCAGTAGGTAAGACTGCGTCGTGAATAATGCGCAAGTCTCGTTTCACTCTCGCTGTCAAGAAACGCTTCCGGGATAACATGATGTGTGGGTTCCTCTCCAAAATTGAATCATTTGCTTCTATGTTGCATCTGGCTTCTTGCCAACAGTCGGCGTCTAGTATTTCAGCGGGCGTGTGGAACGAGTCAGACGAGACGGGCCCGTCCATGTCCGATGCATATCTCGAAATAAATTAGGGAATCTCGCGTCGGTAATTTCACCTTGAAATAGGACAGCGTGAAAAAATGCGACGCTCCCGTTTGATTCGTTTAGCGATACCTCTTCCTTCCCTTTCTCTTTCCGCTGTGCAGCCTATCACGTGACTCGGCAACGTCTATCAAAATAAATGCCGGAGAAATTGATATACAACGGGGAACACGGAACGTGATCACCTTTGATTATTCTTGCTAATAGCCTCGAAGGTGAGATCGAGCACTTTACAAAATTTTCCATGTTCGTTCTTACAGCTCTCTTTGCCCCATGCAACAGTAGATTTTCTGATCTAAACACCACGCTAAATTGTACATCCTAGAATTTGCACAGTTCCACAGACAACTCCACTCATTTCGCGGTTCATACGAATTCGATTTCGTCCGCACACCAGGTAATTCATAAAATCACTGAATTAAGGATTATTCAAATTTTTAGTACAACTCGAACGTAAAAAAAATATTTAGAGGCAATCAGAAGAGAACGAATAAAATTCAGTTGCACTCCGGTTACAACAATGATAAAACGAAAGTTTACATAAAAATCCGCCCGTGCTGTGCTTCGTTCGTTATACAACGGTAAATTCATGAAACTTTACAGCTCCGAAAGCAGATGCGATCGGAGCAAGGGCCGACTGATTTACGGACCCATCATTCGCTAACTTTCCGTTCCGCCAGCCCCTTTTCCCTGGCTCCGCCCACGCCGAGAACAATCCTCCGAGCGGTGGGGATGGCGACGCGCTTACAACGGGGTTCAACAAAGCGTGAACACGGTGCGTAAAATCGGCTTATTGTAATCGGAAAATTACAAGAAGGAGCATAAGAGTGCTCGAGCATGTTAACCCAGTTTCGAAACGTCGAATCGCAGAAATGGCGGGGCGACACGCGAGAACGTGCGAACGATGGATCAAAGAGTATTGAAACGGGTAATGTTTCCCAACTGTTCTCGCGATATCGAGACGGCTTTTTCCAGAAATTAATGGCGCTATCTGACAACG
The DNA here is from genome assembly GCA_028453745.1 of Agapostemon virescens. Classification (NCBI taxonomy): domain Eukaryota; kingdom Metazoa; phylum Arthropoda; class Insecta; order Hymenoptera; family Halictidae; genus Agapostemon; species Agapostemon virescens. Next base: position 9,376,598 of record CM052091.1, on the reverse strand, counting down.
CTTCATTACCATAGCCGCGGCTACGGACATCGAGCTGATCGACAACGGAGACGTTTGGCTTGTTTCTTTCGCGATCGACTAACATGAATGGAACGCGAACGTGCGCCGAGGTCGGTGCTTTACGATGACTTAATACGAGAGCAGACCGATCACATCGCGCGGTTCGATTACTCGTTTCAATGGAGCACACTCGAGCATAAGCTTGTTACGCAAAATCCGCGAACGATTGATGTAACCGGCAGAACGCCGCGCAGTGCTCCGTCGCCCTTTATTATACACCGATCGCGGATCTTTATGCAAAATAAAGATTTTCTCGGTTGCGACAGAGTGAAGTCAAACACAGAAGTCCATTCCCTTTCTTAGTAGGTCTAATTGGTTTGTAAATCATACAACTGTGTTTTTCGATTTTTCCCAACGTTTTACTGCTTTGCTATATTTCCCGCTTGTCGTGGGTACGCGCAATCGGTCGAACGTGTCGAGAACGGTCACTGTTTCGATAAAATAACTCTTTTAAGTTTGAACCTAGAGACCCGAGATTCTTTTAACGAGCTAGTATCAAACGACGCGTGAAAGAAATTTTTATATAATTGCAATTTGTGCGAACGGCCAACGAAATAGCTGTAGTTGTTTTGTAGAACTTTGTCCGCTCGTTGTCAGCCCTCCTTTCTCTAGCAAAACGCGATTAAGATTTATGGGGATAAATTAAGAGGAAAATGTTTACATTTATGTCAGAGCTGAAATTATATACTCACGAATTTTTGTAACGTAAACTTTTCTTGACATGTTCGACCCACGTCGATTTTCAGGATATTGACGCTAAACCTGTCGAGCACTGAATGCAATCTATGTTGCCTCGTAAAGATCGAACGATCGAATCGGTTTGACGTTTGTGTGATTTTTCTTATAATATATGCTTGCACGAAGGAACGTATTTAATTATTCCCCATGAAAGTATCTTTGTAATTTTTAAAATAGTGAATATTTCTGACCGATCGGTATGACCGGTAGGTTTGATGTTAAATGATATAAGAAGTCAATTTGGCGACGTGAGCTATCAAATATTTAAAAGATTTAAGCTGAGGTTTAACCTTTTGCACTCCAAGCAATTTTAATTCCTAAGTCGAGACATTTTTCTGTCCTAGAATAATTTCGTTGTACGTGATTCATTTCCGTTCGTGCATATCCAATTTGTTAGTATTAATTGTATGGCAAAATTACAATTTTTACTAGCATTTTTACATACAAACATTGTAATGTATAAATTGTTTTGAATAATATTCTGTCAATTTTTAACGTCGTCTCAGAGGAGCCATTGGAGTGTTAAGGGTTAAAGGTGTGGAGGTTTAAGTCGATGAATTTCAATGAAGTTTAAAATTGCGTCCTTAAAATTTTAAAGTTTAAAATTGAATCCATAAAATTTTTAGTACGTGGCTCGAATAAAAAATATTTAAAAAGTTCCTGTTTCATTTGTCACGTAATACCAATGTACCAAATACCAACTGTAACTTTTTTAAAATCCTTTCGCATAACCATTTAGCAAATCGATGTAACTTGTTGGACGACCAACCCCATTATTAAAGGCTGTCTCACTGTCCACAGTGATTTACTCGTTTTTAAGGTAAATTTTCTCCCTTCTCACAATTTTACCAGGGTAGTTACCCGTGTATTTTCTTATTCTTAGCTCCTCCAAAATATATATAGGATTGTGGCGACTGTCTGCGCTCACCGACAGAGGGACTATAGAACGAGACTGTTTCGCTAGTACCTGATCCGCCTTCGATTCATATTTAAATAACAGGGTCTGTTAGTCATTCTTAATACTAGAACTACCAAACCAGTCATTTTGACCGGTCCCTAATTTTTTCTTTCGCAATTATTGAAGTTATAAAAATGTTTTCATCAGAAATTTTCGGATATATTTCTTTAATGACGTATACTTTACAATAAAAATTGTATGAAGTTTTAATAGATGCAGTTTCGTTATTATTACAAAGTAATGTAGATCGTTGAATTTATTGTTCGGTAGTTCTAGTGTTAATGATGAGTCTTCTAGCAGACCCAGGACGAAACGCTCCCCTTTCCTTTTCTCTCTCCACTACATTCATCGCCGCCAAAGGATTACAACCCCAAAAATAAATTCAATAAATATCCAAATTCTATACAGAACAAAACCTGCGATCGAAAAACATTGAAGTCAGTCTACGCACCATGTTATATTAATTCTTAAATTGTCGTTTTGAACCATGTAGGAAATCAGTCATGAAATAAAACATTTTAAATACAAAACAGTGTCCGATTCGATCCTTTCGGTATGCAACAATCTAATTATTGAATAAAAGTCAAGACGTTTGGTCCAATTTTAACCCCTTGACGTAGACACAAAATGCGCGTTGACGCGTCCGTAGAATACCATTTAATTTGGCTCAACTGTGGACACTGATGTGCAAGCTTAGAAACAGAACGTTTTATTTTCAAATTCACATTGCTATATAACAAAATAAAAATATACAGCATTTTAAACCAAATAGCGTCGACGCACGACTGAAACAGTTAAAGACTCTAATTAGAAGACAGTTCTTGACGTCTCGGAGACGTCAAAGTCTACAATGGCACATGAAATGAATGCCGTCTCCCAAACGTCATTCTATGTCAAGGGGTTAAAAAACTTATTTAGATTTAAATACCGTCCGAACACTTTCGCTAGCCACCGTGTATATCTGGCTTTGCCGAAGAGGCTGTTGCATAGTTCGAAAATTGCATTTTAGTCCGTCCGCCGGGGAATGGCACCACTCTGCAGCGATCGTATTCACATGTCACGCGGTAATGTTCTGCGTGTTGCGTGCCCACGGAGTACTGTTGCCTGGTCGTGTCTATTTACCATATGCCGTGATACCGGCTTAAGGAAATAAGGCTTCTATACGGCCCTGCGCTGAACGGTTGCATAATCGAGCGGGTAAATCAGATAGCACGTAGCGGGAAAGTAAACGTATTTATTACTACGTTGCGCCCCGCTCGATAATTGCCGGGGTTTTCTTCTTGTTGTGGGAATCGGCGAGCAGCGCGGATAAATCTTCGACGATTCACAATAATCGGATCCCTGGCTACTTGGCTTTCGTTGCAGCTCGCAATTTGCTCGCCGTGGTTGGCGCCGAGCAGCGCGGATCAGTCAGAGGTAGGGTGCTCTCGACTGCCACAAACGGCGAAAAATATTTTTCCGATTGAAACCAAACGTTTGCTTTTCGTTTCTCGGTTTTGGTCGATCGCGGCGTCTATTCTTGGCGCCGCCGGTGCAAAAGAAATCAATAGAGTTCGTTTCGTTTGACGAACACGTAGGAAAATGTCCGGATACCGTGGCGCGCGGCTCGTCCAACGAAACCAGAACGAAAATGTGTGCAAAAATCGAGGTTGCGGAGCGAAAAAGGCAACCAATCACGCGAACTGCTCCTCCACTTCTCCACGCCGCGTTGCCCTGCGCATTCGCCATAATCTCCGACACAAGTGCCAGAACTTGTCGCAATTCGTAGTGGAAAAGCATTAGCGTGCAACGAACGAGGTTGTATTGTACTTACAGTGAAACTCTGTTTACGTACGAACTTTAGCTGTGTCTGGTCGACCGAACTCCAGCTGAACGAAATCCTCTTGAACGTAAGTTCTGATGAGGACACATGTAATCTTTTATCATGCGACTCAAATTGGTCCTGGATATATTCATAGAAACTTAGAATCATACAACTCTCAAAATCTGCGTCACTGTTATTTCAAAGCTGTTTAATGTTGGATGACCAACTACTTATTTTATGTTTAACACTAGAACTACCGAACCAGTCAAACTGACTGGTTCCTGATTTTTTCGTTTACAATTATCGAAGTTAGAAAAACAATTTCACCAGAAAGTTCCAAATGAATTTCTTCATTGAAGCAGACATTACGATAAAAATTGTACGAGATCCGAATCGTTGCAATTTTGTCATTATTACAAAGCAATATACATCGGTCGATTTTATTACTCGGTAGTTCTAGTGTTAAGCTATGAGTAAGATGTTTTCGACAACAAATCTCGACCTTTAGTCACACTACAGTCAGCGCCATAACGCACTAGTCTAATCTCACTTCCTCTCCCTTGAAGCGACTATTACTTAAACTCAAGGAAATCCCGGAACTCAAGAATAAACATTTTCACCACATTAGACTTAATTCCTTTCTAAAAACTATTTTCAAGACAATAAACTTGTGTTTAATTTACTTTAAAAACATAAATTAATTTTAACTAACTTTAAAGTCATGAATTAACCTTTTTCGTCATGGTTTTACTTCTTTCGTCCATGTTCAATTTGTTGGAAACCTTATATCCATTTATAGTAACTAGTATTTGTAACTATTCGACCACCAAAGAACTAGAAACTCATAGAATTATACTCGTATATATCGAATTATAATTGGCAACACGATTAAGAAATTTAATTGGATAAACTTACAGGAGATAAATTGAAGAGCTAGAATCAACGCTTGCAGTGACACAACAATTAACGAGACTTAGAATGGTATAAATGATAGTGTTCTTCAAACAGCAAGAAGAAGTCGACGTCGAGCGATTGCGTCGTGTTCGATGATTCTAAATTTCATTTCTATCAGAAGGACGTGGCGAGCCCGATCTAATCAACCGTACATCTTCATCGGCGCTTTTATCCGTGAAATATTTGCTTAGAACAATGATGTCATTGTTCATTGTACGAAGCCAAGAGCAACAAGAGCTTTGACACGGGTAATGAGGAACCTGTTACCCCTCCCTCGCTAAACTTCCATATAGGTGTAGCATTCGAATCTTGTATTCTGTCCAATTATTGTGGAACGCAGCCATTGTTACACCATTCGAGCTTTCAACGAGATAATGATGCTCGTAAATCGTCCCCGTTGCGTCCCGCTGATAGTTAAAAGGCGGAACGCGGTGGAAATTTTCGATTAAACGAATGAGACAAATGAAACCGGCTGCTGTTACCATTTCCGAGGCCGGCTCCGCCTTCTTCGGGATTTTAAATGATAACATTTTAAGCGAAAACACAGAATCTCTCACCAATTAAAGCGAATTTTTATTGGCACTTCGATCGACTAACGATTCCGTAAAAGGAACTAATTCGCTCGGTGTAATTTATTATTTATCTTATAACGCTCTGCCTGATATGTGCAAACGTTGAATTAGCGAGGAACACTTTCGAACCTTGTAGACTCTGTAAGATTCAATATCGCTTTCGAATGGTGTGAATTTTTTCTTGTTAATGAAATGGACACAGGTTTGGATATTTATTTTATTACAGAGAGCTATTTTGAATCTTGTAAGCTTTCTTAAAATCCCTATTGGAATCGCTAGAGGAATCGAACGATGTGGATTTTTTCTTGATAACGAAAGAGGAACAAGTTTCGAAATTCATGTGAAATTCTATAGTGAACGAAGAGGAATTTTGAACATCACAAATATTTTTTAAATTAATTTCTATATGAACATGTTTCAGAAGTTTTATTACGAGAAATCGAATCATGTAAACTTTTTCTTGATAACGAAATAGGTTATATTATAATAGGTTGATATTGAAAATAAATTGAAAATCAAGTTTAGACATTCAAGTTCGAATAATTTATTTTATAAATTTAATAGGTACCGCAAACAAGCTAAAGCATTTATTCCCAAATATAATATGTTATTATTAGACAACAAATTCTACGAATATATTGCAAATGTAAGTCTGTGAAACACAAAATAGTGAAAATATTAGAATTGATACTAAAATATGCAACTTTCTTGCAGTCGACGCACAGAGATCCGCAGTCCTGACGTTTCTAAAGATCGCACGTCATCTTAAAAAGCAGATGACGCGAGAATGCAATGAATTTAAATCGCAACGTCATTTTAAGTAGAAAGTACAAGGTGGCAGTACTGCGTCGCGGTTGTAAGTCAATTTGAAGAACGAATGCTATTGTTGCATTTTGCACTTCGTTCGTAACGGTTTGGGATCTTCACGCGGAGTATGATTTGCATATAGGAGAAACCACTTCCGCGGCGTACGGACGAGTATAGATTACGTGAGAAAATGAATGAAGCTCGAGTATCACCTGCTGAATCACTGGAATTGATAGAGCGACACCAGGTTGGCGATATGTCTGTATCGTGCTGCAGATTGGACGCTACAATGACATCGGAGCAGAGTGTCCAATTCAATTGCGCCTACACTAATTAATTTTCACTCTGAAACCTCTAGTGCTTCGTTCGAGAGCATATTAACACGTTACCGACCGGTAATTATTTCATAATTTTTGTATGTACGTGGTCCATGACTGAAAACATTTCTCAAAAGATCAGTAATAGCAATTTTTATCGTGAACGAAAATAATTATAAAAATCTAATAACTTTCTTTAAGATTACAACGTAAAAGGAGATTTTTAAACTTAATTTTGTTACAGCGCTATTATTGAAAACCCTGTTAAAATTGATAAAAAGCAAATTGGAATTTTATTTTTACAAAAAATAATCCAAATCGTTTTCTTAACACTTTACTGACTGGAAGCTTATTAATAGGTCTTTCAATAATTGCCCCGTAACAAAATGAGACTTAAAAACCTGGTTTTACATTGTAATTTGTAACATAACTATTAGATTACGTTACTTCGGAGGCCTTGTTGATTCGAAATAAAAATTGCTGTCGACGTTGAGAGATCCATTAAAAAGTTTTCAGTGATGGATTATGAACTTAACCCTTTGCACTCCGAGCAATTTTAATTCCAAAATCAAGACATTTCTTTCACGTAAAATAATTATATTGTACATAGCTCATTTCCACTCTTGCGTATTAAATTTATTATTGTTATTTGTACGTACAACAGTTCAATGTTTAACGATTTATTAAATGCAATTATGGTCGTGTAATAATTGTTTTGAATAATAGTATGGCATATTTTAGTGTCGTCTCAGAGGAGCCAGTGTTAAGGGTTAAAAGATTCTGAAATAATCGCTGTTCGATAAAGTGTTAAATAAAATGTTCCGTATCAATGTATTATATTAAAATTACTTGTCAAATATTCAGTTTTTAACGATTCCTTCGCTATTCTTCTCTAAAAAATCTTCTCTAAAGTAAAACTGATGTGAAAAATTTCGAGCGACTGTTCTACATCTTCGACATGCCACAAAGAGGAAGCACCTTCGTTAACGTCGCAGTTCCCATATGATAAAGGATGATCAAAATACACGGTGACTTTCACAAAATTATTTGCTCGTTATAAAAGTACCGTTGTACCGAATATAATTTATAAAGATCAGATCAAAGAAACAAGCAACCTGCCAATCGCACTTGATCGAAGACTTCGATTTCCTGCGTTCGACTTGAAGTTTACAATTTATACAACATAAATTTCAAGAAGTACATTTACGTAATGCAAGACGTTTTTTTAGATGTTACATTTCCAATTTGTGCATTTCGTACACCAGATCGAACACTGCGGCGGCGCGGCAGCTGTCGCGCGTATACACAAGTTTAAAAACCAGTCGACACAGTTTTTTCCACTAAATGGATTCCACGTACGAAACGTGCCATTGTGTTCGGATTGCCCGACGGTATTAATGTGCCGACCAAGTAGTCGGTTGCCTTTCTTACACGGCGTGATTCTGTCGCTTGAATTACTTTACTGTTCCACTCTCCGAAAAAATGTCTCCCGAGGTGATCAAAGCCGGTTTCATTCTGTTTCCCCGACGGAGAGTGCGACAGCAGTAGCATTCGTTACAAAAGATTACTTTATTCTACGCCATCAGCAGGTGAATCCGATTTTCTCGCATCTCCTTCTATAATATTGAGTAGTCGGAAAAGTATTGACAGATTTTTGTCAGTAGATGTTGTTTGGCGTTATACATCGGGCAACACTAATCAGATTGCGTCATACTGACGCACATTTGACATTTCAGTCTACAATTTTCATGCAGACCGTTTCGTATTTGGTCAATCGTGTCAAAAGTAATATCGGCATAGAATTACATCAGCGTAAAATTTCTGAAAAAATTCGCTGCGTTTTGCAATTTTAACGCGTTGAATGCGGAGCCATTTTGCTTAGTTTTCGCGTCAGATTTTGATTTAGATTTCGTCCACAAAGAAAGACACAATATTTGTATTTCTTAAACTTTATTTCACATCTTCATCACTAAAAATGTTACAGAAGAGGAAAGACAAATTATACC
>CM052091.1:9345090-9363382 GCA_028453745.1 Agapostemon virescens | reverse complement strand
TGTGTGAGACTCTTTTTGAAGTGCATAATGTTGTACACGTGTTTTTGCAATTTTTCTCTACATCGGTTCTCATCGAAGATCTTGATGTACAAGATTGCAATATATCCGCTAGACTCTTTTTGAAGTGCATAATGTTGTACACGTGTTTTTACATTCTTTCTCTACACCGGTTCTCATCGAAGATCTTGATGCACAAGATTGCGATAAATACGTAAGATTCTTCTTGAAATACGTATAATTATACACGTGTCTTTACATTCTTTTTTGTGTATTGACTCTCATCGAAGATCTTGATATACGAGATTGCAATAAATGCGAAAGTTTCGCTTTCAAATGCACAATGTTGTACGCGCGTTTCTACATTTTTTTCTCCAAATCGATTCGCACTGACAGTCTTGATGCATAAGATTGCAATAAATGCGTTAGACCCTCTTTAAAGTGCATAGAGTTACACACGCGTTTCTACATTTTTGTCTGTACGTCAATTTGCACTGCGGTCTTGCTTTTACTACCAAAGGAAAGTTTTAATCTTCCCATCTGAAAAATTACTATTTCAATTCTCTGAAATCAGTCTGCGGTTGAGCCCAGAAATGCCAGCTTGTGACGTCGATGCATAATGAATAAAGATACGTATACGAGTCGTTTCATCTTCGCATCAAAACTGCAAGAAGAGTCTACTGTGCTGATGGAAAAATCAACATGTAGCAATCTGAAATGAATTACGAATCCTCGAAGGGAACTCGAAGAGTCTATCGGATGTCAAATTCGAAATAAAATATTACAAAACGAACGGTATCGATTCCGAAGATATATAATGTTTTCCACAGTATCGCAGCGAGGTAGACAACAATACGCAAACAGTTGCGAAATCGCGGCACGTTTCGAGTAATAGAAAATTACCAACTTTTACGATGCTTTTGCGCGAACATAAGCAAATGGGTGATAAAACCGTGAAAATCAGGGTTGTCTATTAGGTGCAACGGCTGCAACGGTGGTAATAGATTCGAGGAATGCCATTTATTTTGCATAAGATTCCTTACGGTCACAATTATTCTAACTACCGACTCTTATCTGCGATACTCGAGCGTTTGTGCAAACCATACGTTTAATGTTGACGACAAGTTAATTATCTGCACTTGAAACGTTCGAGAACTGAAGTATTTTCCTGGTAGTTAATACGTTAGTAATTCTGCCTCATAACAAATATCGTGAATGCTCGACGAAGCTGTCTGCACACATAACTGTGCATTTCCTCTCTTTCCTTAACCCCTTGCCATACCATTCCATTCGCAACTAAAGTTATTATAACGTTTTCATCGCTAAAAACGTTACAGAAGAGAACAAACAATTGTTGCACTTCCTTTAATATATTCATCTCGTATCTGACTCGTTAAAATATAGCAACCGGTTAAACACGTACCCTTGTTCATTAACAACAATAATAAATGAACGACAAATTTTTCTGCGGTATACAAGTTATCTGAATAAATTAAAATAACCAAAATTTAATATTTTATTAACATCCACCAGTTTGTCTTTTCCATTCGTGCATCATTGAACGAGTTCTACTTTTATGGAAATTGTTGAGACACTCAAAATTTTAAATGCATTCGTTTATAATTGTAATAAATTGAATAGTTTACAATTTGAATTGTCGTTCGTTTCGCAAATGCACAAAGGTTTAGATAAAAAAATAGAGACGCAACTGGCAAATCGAAGAAGCCCCTATGCCCGGTACTTACGATCAATTTTTCCATAACGCGATATTCGATTACTCTGCTCAATGATACATGACTAACAAATGAGTGCCACAGATGCCAGCGTTACATTTGTTCCCGACAGAGTGATTTACAATGACAGGGCACTGTTTTATCGCATTGATCGCAGACGATAATCCCCGTAAATCTGACACGGCTGTGTTAAATCTAGCTTGTAAATAATTGCGTAACTGGCGAATTGTGTTACACTCGCTGCAAATCATTAGCGACCGTACTTAGCGAGCGTACGTACACGCGCGTACACGCTATCGACACGGCGCCATTAACTTTCACTATTCGATGCGTAACATTCCGCCATTGGGTTCGATGGTTCGCTCACGAAATTTCGGTTTGCGAAATCGTTCGACCCTAAAAGCCCACGCGTTTTTGCTCGACACGAACGACAATAAAAGAAGAGGGGGTATGGGGCAAAAGACAAAACGGACATTTTACTTTTGGTCATTTTTGCCCGGCTTGGAAAACTCGATGATGTATACAGAAATGATCGTCGGTTTCTCCCCTTGCGTCACTCGCGATGCATCCCACGCGCCGATGCATAATTAAAGCGCAACAACACGGACTACCCGTCTTCCCGGCCGATTGCAAGCCGGGTCCACTTAATTGGAATCGCATTAAATGTGGGAATCCGTTTTATCAGGTTAATTCACACCTCCATCGCGAGACGCGATTCATTCAATTGTAATTTCGCTTGCGCCGCGAGCTGATCGTTGCGCCTTAACAACGGATGCTAAATGATTTCGCACGGGTTACAAAAAGGACTGTGTATTACAGATCATACGACGGTGACAACGGCTGCATCCTGCCCCGATAATTGAGCAAGCCAACCATTCGTAATGGCGTGTTAAATTTTAATTTCCTCCGTGCCGCCGCCGCCGCCATTTTGCGCCGCAGTGAGATATACACAGAGTACAAAACGCTCGAACATTCTTCAAGAACGAATAACTTTTTCAAATTTCTACCAAAGGCCATGCATTTTTGTGGTCGGTTAGAAGGATTGGTTTACTAGCTGTTGTGTAAATAACTTTTCTTTTTTTAATTGTTGTTGGTCGCGAGCAGTGGTGCAATCGTCGATTTGCAACAGATCCCATAATCCTGTTAACACGTTCAGTGTGGCGCCATTTTGCTTAGCTTTCGCTAAGTCACATTTTATTTACCTTTAAACGGAAATAATGCAACTGTGCATAAGCAAAAGACTCGCTTAGCCCATTTGTGCTTTTCTGTTTCAATCGAATCTATTGAAATAGTGCGAATATTTCTTAATATTATATGAATTATCTATAACATATTAATTTGTAAATTATATACCGTCAGTCGCCAGGGACTGACATAGCATTCAACCTGTTAATTACAAATCTGTTTTGGAGATAATATTTGCTTGCGAATCAAATCGTTACATTGAAATGTTTAATATTAACCCTTTGCACTCGAAGCAATTCCACTCCAAAATCGAAACAATATTTTTGTCCATAAAAGCTCCACTGTAGATAGTTCGTTTATTAAATTAATTAGTATAACTCGTATTTAGAATTTTAACATTTTTATCAATTTCTCAACTGCAAACCTATCGATGTAAAAGTTGTTTAAATAATGGTATGGCAAGTTTTAGTGTCGCCTTAGAGGTGCCATTCGAGTGCAAAGGGTTAAATGTTTAACATGCAAGAGTCATTTATTTTATACTGATATATTTCGTTCAGGATTATTGAAATTGTAAAGACGCGTTCATGAAAAACTATTTAATAAAATCTGTTCCTTCGAGTGTTTGTTAATAAAAGAATAGCTAAAACTATGGATTCACACGTTCGTTTTATTTTTATGGGGTTGGTTCTGGTGCTGCGTAAATTTCGAGTCAATCGTCCCAGCAATCTCGATTAACCCGAGTCACTTGCAGCGACAGCATTATCGAGGTGTCGCGATGAGATGTCGTAAGTGGTGGTTCATTAAAAGCGAGCATTCGCAGCTGCCGTGCAACGATGTAGCCTGTTGCACTATTCGCGTTCTGTCGTCCACGCGACGCGAACCAGATCGGTGCCATTGATCCTTGAAAATTTCATAATCCGTTCTTCGACAGTTAACGGAGACCTATTATTTTCTTTCATCGTACTAATTAGATCCCGGCTGCGACCGTGTTTCCACGTTTACGCTGCACGTGCACGAAGCGCACGTTTTTCGGCGAACTTCGCGCAACCGCGCGGATATTTTCCTAGCTTTTTCCCTTTTTGAGTCAACGAAATTTCAACGGAACTGTGTTAATATCTCGTCGCACGATAACGCGAACGTTTACGAGATATTAATGTAAAACGACGAGGTGCAAGAACAGAACATTCTGTGCGTTTTTGCGTAGAGCTATCAACGGGCGCGGTGCAATTTTTACCTGTTTCGGAAGAATTTAAACGGTTCGACAGGCTCTGACTTAAGAGTTCAGTAACTCTGTACCAATTGGAACACACTCCAGACCGTTTTGACAGATCTCGTCTGGATTTAGTAAGTTCGAATTGTCCCACGTTAAAGCCTATAGAAAATCAAGAATGTCGACAAAACTTCTCCGACAAATCTTTCAACTGACACCATTTAGCTTAACGATTTCATTAGTTCGGTAAGCACATCATACAATACGAACCCCGTCGTGTGTATTTATAGAGTAAATGGTTCATGAAAGCGCACCAATCAGAGTCGATGGTGGTTTGGTCAAACGGCGCGATCGCAGGTGAACGTTCGGTTTGGCCGTTGCGCCTGGTCGCAAGAGTGTTGAACATAAGGGTGGTTTATTACTGGGGATTTCCAATGCGCTGGCTTGTAGGAATATACCGGGTGCTCAACTTGTACAGTATCGCAAAATTCATATGCGCTTATATATAATGTTGTTATGACGTAATAAATAATATACTGCGCGACGTTCGTCGAAGACATTTCTTGACGACTCGAAGACGTTAAAGTCTACAATGGCAGATGAAATGAATGACGTCTCCCAGACGTCAGTATATATCAAGGGGTTAATCACATACCTCACTTTTAATAGTTGCGAAGTTGTTGTGTTTGCATTTGTAGGCAATGTAGTATTTATTAAGATCTAGAAGGAGGGCTCCGTGGGTCAGTGGGTAGTCGATTGGCTATGACCCCAGAGGTCCCCCGGGTTCGAATCCAGGTGCGGTCCCTCGTCTTTTTTTCTGCCATCCTTACAATTCAGAAGTGGGATAGTGAACGGAGATAGTGTAGACAGTTAGTTGGAATTGTTAAGTAACATAGGTGTTGTTTTTAGAAGTGACATGGTTTGAGGTATATTGTGTTGTGACCGACGTAATTTTTAAGAGTAGAACGACGCGGAAGTGACGCGAAGAGGTTCTCATTTACGTTCGGGAAATACCAATATTTTTCCGTCAACATGTACCAAGGTATTTAGGGTTAGCCGGGACGGCTAAATGTCAGGATTGGCCGAACTGTAGGCAATGTAGTATTTATTAAGATCTAGAAGGAGGGCTCCGTGGGTCAGTGGGTAGTCGATTGGCTATGACCCCAGAGGGTCCCGGGTTCGAATCCAGGTGCGGTCCCTCGTCTTTTTTTCTGCCATCCTTACACATTTAAAATATAGAATTTACGTTTGTTGTGAATATTTCTCCAGTCATTTGACAAAGTATCATCCCTATCATTTAAACGGATAGTAGGGAATCGTTTCAAACTCGCGTTGTCAAGAAATTTGAGTCGAACATTTAATTTTTAAGACGTATTACAACGCGATATGAACGAACAGAGCTATCAACAGGCACGGTGCAATTTTTACTTGGTTTCGGAAGACTTTGAACGGCTTCACAGGTTCCAAGTGAAAAGTTCAGCGAGTTTGTACCAATTGGAACACACTCCAGACCGTTTTGACAGATCTCGTCTGGATTTAGTAAGTTCAAATGAATTTTAGACGGTTTTTAACCGGCTCCACCCAGTCGGAGGACTTTCCTGGTGCTATTAAGTTTTAGGTGATTTTAGCGAACCCTAACCGGTTTCAGTAGATCTCTATCTATTTTAGTGAGTTCTGGCATCGACATCTGCGTTACACACGTAACCGTCTAACGATTACACTGTTAAGTAGTGAGATAATGCGCGGATTTTGCCTATCAGATATGACGTAACACAAATGTTGGTTATAACTGCAATTTCTGGACTATAATAGCCTATTCGCATAATCGGGTTCTGTCGTCCCGTTGACAAATGGTCGATTATCCGCTTTAACGCTCGTTTTCTACTTCGTCATTATTCTTCTTACCAATTTCAACGTAACTCGTTTTACTTTTCAACCAGTGTGAAAAGGCTTCGGAGTAATATTTCTTGAATGGCATCTGAAAGCCACAGAACACAGTCAATTAAAAATTGAACAATTCGGTTCGTTTCTCCTTTTTTGAATGTAAATCATTTTGGCCCGTGGCGCGATGAAACATTTCCTCGCATCAGGACTGATTATCCCGTAAACCGTAGATAATTGATAATAAAAAAGTACGCCCATGAATAAAACGATTTACGCAGCCGTGCATCTTTCGCCTTCGAGGGTTAATTAACTTTTATAGCCACACAGAATGATTAAATCAAGGTGTGATAAAATCTCGGCTTTCCAAACGCGAAATATTCTTATCACAAATTCCGAGGCCGTGTAAAAGTTGTTAAAATGTAAAGAAATTTCAGTGGAAAAATTTTTTAGCCATGTTGTGCGATACTTCTGGCGAAATAAAATTAATTAATTCTTTGTGCTATCCATTGCATCGGTCGAAAGTAAAAGGGTTTGTATATGTTTAAGAATTGTTGGATAACGAAACAACGCAGAGATGGAGAATCAAATTTAAATCGTACGATTTGAAAATGTTTTCCTTGGAAACGGTAAGAGTTTATTTGAAAAAATGCTTTCCCAGTTGAAACAGCTTGTTGAGAACGGCAATCCACACATTGGCTGCCAAGTCAATCACGTATAAATGCCACAATGATTTTTGTACCTTCAAAAAATCTGGAAAATTAAATTAATACAATTTCAAAGAGTTATAAAACTAATGCACAATCTTCGTCTCTGCAATGTCAATTACTGTCTAGAATTGTCTAGACAATTCAGGGACAGTCTGAGTCTGTCGTTCTTGAGACAATTATGGGCATGCTTGGCCGGAAGAATTAGTTACGGACCTGGATACGGCTGGAAGCAAAGCATTTTGTTTTCGAAATGGGAAACAAACCAGTCGTACTCCACTCAATGACAGTCGACGCATCGCAGACTCACCCTCAGCGGAAAGACGACACCAGTTTCGGGAAAAGATCCTCGAACAAGCAACAATTGCTTGCATGCGTGCTTGCACAATTTAACTAACTATTGTCGTAAATTAGAGCGTTATTGCCTTGAACCAGCGGCAATTTGGACGGAACAAACGTTCGGAACAATTACAGTGATTAATTTGAGTTTGTGGGACGTTTGGGTGATGATTTCTCGCAGGTGAACGCGTTAAAGGTCCAACCCAGAGAAGCAGGGCGTCCCATGGTGTCTCGATCGATTCATTCACCGTTTCCTCGCGGTGCTCGATCGTCTGGCGTTTCGAGCCGACATCCGTTTCCCGTGTTCTATATTCCCTGCGATTTCCGACGGATCGAGGCTCGGCTCTGACTAATCGGAAAACGATTTCATCCGTCTGGCCGGACGTCTGTCTGTCGTAAGCATTACGATTGCACGTTGTGGATGACTCAGGGGAAATATTGAACGAGCCGCCAGGCAGAAGAGTGGAGGCTGATCTCTCTTCTCGAGGACGATCCGTGATCTTGCCCGATCGAGGACGAGCAGAGCAAGGTGCAACGATCTTCAGTGACGTAACCGGCTCTCGGCGGAACGATCCGCGGCCGTCTCGGCAACTGCTCCCTGGACGATGATGCAACTTTTATTAACCTAGGCCACTGGAAAGAAAGAGAGAGAGAGAGAGACAGAAGGAGGGATACGCGCCGTGAACTTGGCGCTCAAGGGAATCCTCTATCCGCTCGTCCGGCGCTATTATCGAGTTGTCTCTTGTCTGTGCCGGCGCGTTTCAATTAAGCCGCGCCGTAAATGGTTTCTATGCCTGTCCCGCGGAGAACCTCTTTTATAGCGATACCAGCGTGCGACGCTCGTTAAGCTCTAATGAGAAGATGAGCGATGTCGTTCCGACGATTAGGAAGCTTCTTCCGGATCGTTAACGGCGTCGTTTTCTGATGCCGATCGGTTTCGGTACAACATTCGAGTACTCCAGGTAAAGGCAAGAATGTTCCTTTTATTCGGTCATGACCACCATTTCTTTTCTCAGGACGCGTACACATTGTTAAGGTGGCTGTCCATATGGAGTTGCCATAATGTGAAATTACCTCGTGGTGTACAATTCCTAGGGAAATAATATGTAAGAGATTTGGGAGTTTTATTAAAGTAGATTGTGGACGAGAAATACTATCTTTATTCTTGGATGACTTTCTTCGATTGTGCTTTTTAATTTTGTACGATCTGTATTATATATACTGTGGCGGCGCTTTACTTCTTGCCGTTACCAATAGAGGGACGGTGGGACGAGACTTTCTCGCTAGCACCTGATCTGCCTTCCGATATTCCAGCGTCTAAGGCAGGGCCTGCTAGGTAGCCTTTCTCTCTTTCTTCTCTAACAGGTCCAGAACGAAACGCACCCTTCTTTTTCTCCCACCACCTTCACCTTTACAGAAATACCATATTTACTCGGATCTTATTTGACATTATTCGGGAATAATCCTTCTCTTTTCGCAGAAGGATATTTTCCGGCCCGTCCGGAGGAAAACGAAAGGCGATTAAAAGCAGCCACTTTACCATCTACCTGTCCTCTAACCTGATCGTTACGAAAGCCCCGTCGTCGGTTTCCAGCAGAAATCGTAGTGACCCTTGGTCTCGTTTGCCGTTATACTTCATAAAACGGGCTGGTCGGTTCTGTCGGGCGGGTCCGCATTTAATTCTCACGTGAAGGATCAAGGAAAGGGCAGTAAACGAAACGGCGCGCGGCCACGGTGGCACACACGATCGCGGATATTATCTAACCTTTAATGCCAGCGTGTATAGCCGAGCAATCGCGAAACGGGAAAAACAGGCGGCGTGGTCAGCGCGCGAGTCGCGTGCGTGTCGAGCAGCTCCGCTCTGCTCCGCTCTGCTCCGCTCTGCTCCGGCTCGATCGGAACGAAACGGAACCACTTTTACGCCGCATTCTTGGCATTGAAGTGTCTCCCGTACCACGCCTGGCCTGGGGTGGGTGTGGCACCGAGAACACTCGTGACGTAGCCACCGGTATCGTTACGACACACCGGTAAACCTAATCGAACAATGCGTGCGGTTTATTCGCAATTCGAAGGGCAACAATGCGCCAAACGCTTCGACGACTCGCCTGCGAATTCGTCGCTACGTAACGAACAGGTATGAGCATGATTCAACAAGCAACGAGCAAGTATAATTCAACACTAGGGTCACGGAGCACCGAAGGCGGCTGTTCTGTTATTATTTTCAAAAAATGATAATTAAAAATAAATTTTTAACAATTTTTTAAATAATATTAGTCGCGAGATTCTGACATGGTATATCAAATCTCTTCGATTACGATTTATCTTATGGTTGTGGAATTAGAATTTCTTTGTGATTCATATTTTGCTAACAACGACCAGATGGAATGTCATTTTGATTTAACCCTTTTAGTGCCGAATTACGATATATTGTCGTTCGCAACACTTGTGAAAAGTGCCAAGCACGATATATCGTTGTGTATCAGATGACGATTTATTATTCACATTGCGAGCGAACTGCATCTTAAAATAAATTTATAAAGTGTTATGAATGGTCTAATTTCATTGCAAAATAATTGAAACAATTGTTTTTGTGTTTAACTTGTTAGAAAATAAGGTTAGCTCTATGTAGGTTCTGGGATATGTGCAATGCGGTCCCAAAACTTAGCAAATTCGTGAAATTGATCCAGCATTCTTCGCATAAGTACAATACTTTCGCTTGGCACTAAAAGGGTTACGGAAAGTTCACTTCAGAATCTACACCACGAGTCTGACACGATGTTGCAAGGCAAGGGGTTAAAGCAGCATCGTAAACGATAGTATTCGCACGATGAGAGAATAAAATTCAATGTAATGATTTAATTTACAAAAGTTCCTTAGAAAGTATTATCTTCAAGGCACACTTATAGCTAACAGGATTATAGGAACCGTTTTAAATCAACGATTGTGCTATTGGTCGCGAGAAATAGTAATGAAAAAGATGCTTTACCCGTTGACGATTTTGACGCGTCCCACAAACCTAGTATTAAAACTTGTAAAAACATTGGAAAAGTTTATGCATTTTATTGTGTCGTTTTATGGAATAATAAAAGGAAAAGAGAATAGTCAGAAGAGAGAAATGTTTCGAACGAGTTGTCCAGGTGCGAGCAACAACCGCGCTAGGACAAAAGCCATGAAAAGAGCTGCGTTTAATAAAAACAGGTGCTTAAACTATAGTACTTTTCTCTTACTTTCACGAAAGAACGAAAGAACGTTATTTGCGATAGCAACAAATAGTAATTCGGAGACCAATAAAATATTGAAAGTTCGTTACGCGTACTTTCTCATTATACCCGGTGTAGATAGTATCTCGTCGCGTAAGCATGGTTTACACGTCCTGTCGCTCTGAAACTGACCGTAGAATGTTTCGATTGAAATTGTACGTTGCGCGGAAGATTGATGCTCGGCAAAGTTGATGATTGCTTTATTTTTCGTGTCAACTGAATTACGGTTCTCTCACACGCGGCAGGTGTTGCTCGTACGTGGATGCATTTAAATCTGCAATTTTCTGTTACGTTGCAATACCGCAGATGACAGTCGTGCGAACGCGAGTCGGGGTTCGGTTTCTGCTCGGGTACAGAGAACGAACTAATTTCACGGAACGCTCGATAAATTTTTTAACGGCTTCCAACAACGCGGTTGTTTAACAAAACGATTCTAAAGCTGTTGGTGAAAATCAATTTCCTTTGCAAGCGGCTTCGCCGCGTTAACGACGAGAGGTGGGTTCTAAACATCAATCGAGGCGAATACCTTATCACGTTTTAAAAGCTTATTGCATGAACGCTTAAAATTCACAGTCTGCTGATTTTCCTAAGTGATCAGCTATTTTTAAGCGGCGCATAATGCCTCGAAGGTAGCCGCAGCCGTTACTGCCACATTCTTGTTTTCATAGTAGAATTTTACGGTCTGATAATCCATTTTGAAATTCTTTAATGCATTCTTAATATTGATGCAACCGACCGGCGGAAGACTCGATGTTATCGATATAATCAACCGGTTCACGGGAGGTCTAATTTTCGCAAGCGTGTCAAACGGGGCGCAACAGAAGTAACACGTGGCAAGAAGTTTGCATAAATTAAGGGGTCGAATGTGCGGTGTTCGTCGAGGTGCCAAGAGCCGTATCGTAAATCGTCTAGTCTTCCTAGGAAAAAGTAAACAGCTCGTGAAAAGTCGGTAGCCTGTACTCGCGGAGAGGTATGGCGATCGGCTGGCAAAAGTGAGCGTTCTATCTTTGGCGTGGTTGGTCACTTTATATGGCAGCGGGTGCCAGCTGGCGTATGCAGATAAGCGTGTCAAATAATTATGGAAACATCGTTCGGGCCAGAGCCGCATTCTCGGAGCCAAATGAATATACGTACGTTCGAAACGAGTTTTGCGTAAACATTTAACGAGATTCGAGCTGATTTAAGATGGCGGAATCGTTGGTTCCGGTCGGGTTCGAGGCAAACCGTTCGGCTGCGTTTCTGTGTAACGTCGAATGGTATTTTATATACGGTGTTAATTCGCGCTAGACGAAAACTTCGCGATCCTGTTGAAAAACAAATATCCGACGGCGAGCGTTTCCGCGGCGTTTCGATCGCACGATGAACGTTCAGCTCGCATGCTTCTACCCGGCAAGGTTAACAATCACAAATAAAGTGTAATAATACCGTGCACACCTTAGACCTCCCGTGAATCGGACAATTATATCAATAAGGTGAGCAGAACGAAGTTTGTGCGATGGAGGGCCATCCGAAAGGCCTTGCCCAATATCTTTTATTTCTTGTGTGCAGTTGTTCTTTATTCTCCATATTTTGTTCACGAAGTCTGACTCGTTGCAACTTGTATTATATTTCAAATATTATATTACATAATGTATAATAATCTCAAGGTCCTCTAGGTTATGGATCCAGTCAGGGAGTGTTGAGAAGAACGAAGTTCATACTATGAAAGGCCATCTGAAAGAGCTTGCCAATATCTTTTATTTCTTGTATGTGGGTGTTCTTAGTGATTCTCCAAATTTTATTCACGAAGTCTGACTCGTTACGACTTGTATTATATTTCCAATATTATATTACATAATATATTTGGCGGTGGGTACAATGTAATGGGCGGGAAGGGAAAAGGAAGGAAGAGGGAGCATTTCGTTCTGGATCTGTTAGAGGACTTGTCGATAAGGCTACTTAGCAGATCCTACCTTAGACGCTGGGATATCGGAAGGCGGTTCAGGTACTAGCGAGAAAGTCTGGTCCTACTGTCCCTCTGTCGATGAACGCAGGAGGTACAGCTACCGCTTGTATAATAATCTCAAGGCGTCTGTCCTTCAGAAGGAAACGTTAATAGAATTTGTACATCTTTAACAATAGACTTTTTCGTGTCTGAGTGATGCTTAGGAGAAGCTTAATCGTGTTCTTCATTATTAGAAATTCTAAATGAAATTGTTACACGACATCACTCATGGTAGCTTGCTCGTTTCTATTAAAATGACATTGATTTTTAAAAGACTATTTTTAGATGTAGTTAGATAAAATTTAATATATGTTAATGTAAGTATTTCAAGATTTATGCAGTCTTGTATCTTATTGAATTCTGTCCTACACTTTCGAAGCGTTGATTTAAAAAATTTCTTTAAATAGACATTCTTTACAACAATTGATTTTTATGCTGGTACATGGTACAGAGATTAATGCAAAAATTGTAACTCCCTGAGTAAACATTATAATAAATGTTCACGATTTTTATGGAAGTTTTTGTGATTGATTAAATGGCTTAATTTACACTGATCGTGTAGAATTTATATAGTTATTGGTCCAGCAGTTGATTTAGTCCAGCAGAATACTTAGCGAATTAGCGTTTGTATATGGAGAACAAATGTACGTAACTACTCAATTTAATATCGATTAGATTAAACGATGAGTTTTCATTCTATGACGCCGTATTTGTAAACTGTAATCGTCCAGTCGACATCTAGCTCGATCTTACAATTCTATAAATTGTCAATCTATATTTTCCAACCAGTTTGTGACCAACTCGATACATTATGAAAGCTAATCACCGAGAAGTCGTTTAATGTCGCATTTTCACCTCGTGTATTCTAATTAATTATTTCGTGATGTAATGTCAAGTACGATTTTTTCGATCGATAGCAGCGGGAGAAATTTTTATTGGAAAACACGTCGCATGCGACCATTTGATATTTCGTTTTGCGCTTTTCCTGGGAGAGAGTGACAAGCGACGAAGTTCAATACTTCGATCAAGTGTGGTTACGTTCAACTAATTTCAATTAAGTTGATGCAAATGATGTCGTTAAGCTGATTTCCATGACAGCGACAAGATATGATCTTGCAATATAAGTTGCAAACGCTCAAGGTAGCAATCGACCAATTATAAATAAATGCTTGTAATATTTATAACTGTAGATCGTTAAGGTTGCAATAAATTTATCGAACGCTGCATTAATTCAATTTTATCACTGTTTGACGTTAGTTTATCGTCAAGGTAAAATTTTATTCATTCTTCAAGTGACACGCGTCAGTTTTACACATCTTACAATCAAGGGACAGAGACTCGTATCGAACACTATATTATCCTATTTAAAAAAGAAAAAAGAACTAAGATTGACCTTCGCGTGTCACTCACGCAAGTTCGCTCGTACAATTGTTTCAAGTTACGAAAGCACACCGTGCGCGTTTACTTCGCGTAAACTGCGTTTCTGAAGTAATTTGTAATTAATATTCCGACCTTACGTTTCCTAGACAAGCGTTGATAAACGAGTTGAGAAATGGTTTTTCAATGCAATTAACACAATTCTTGCAGCCATTATGTGGCTTTCTCATGCTAAACACTCGACGAAAAGAACAAGCAACCTCGCATTGTAAAGACACGATTAAAAAAACACTCGCAATCTAGAGAATGAAATGAATCAGGCTACTCCAGTTACGTGTACCAATTTCATTTAAGTGAAGTCAGAGCCGCGTCCATTCATACTTCGTTTCGCGAAAAGCTTCTGGTGGTATATCGGATCGCAGACACGAAATCAAGAGATAGATACACGATCTATAAAAGCGCTTTTTAATCTCCGAGTGCATAAAGTATTGCGCATAGCGGACATTTTTCTATATATCGCAACTGTCATATTACATCAGAGTACCGATCCGTTACCAATCCAGTTATTTGGCCAACGAGACCCGAATGTCCGACATTCTTCTTCGAATGAGTTAAGCAGGCTGCATCTCATTACAGAATACCATCCGGACTTTCGCATCCATCAAACAGTATTCCTTGCTTCGAAGGGCAGAGATAATAAATTTTGTTTCACTTAAAGAACATTAATTTATTTTCCGTGATTCGTGCAGGCACGCGTCGATACGATCGCGATTCGATTGCCAACGACGAGCAGAGTAACACCGTAAAAGTCTTAATTACCGAAACGTTGCACAGCCGTCCATAAACCTCTGTGCGTAATAGCGTTTACGTATCGCGGGTGCGCGTCCCCCGTGCTGGTTATATAATTAGAAACGTGGAATCGGTTTGGAGAGGATCGAACCACAATTTTCCTAGTTTGTTTTGCGCCGATTTAGGGCAACGCCGGATGCGAAACTACGGTCGTACATGCTGTTGCGCTCGTTATTACCGGTTAATAAATTTTCTTACACTGTCGTGCCCAGGAAAAATTGCCGATCACGCAAACGTTCCGCGTGGACGATTCCAATGCACCATAGTAACAGACATTCGCAACCGTTTGCTAGTCGAAAGCTGCCAACCACCGTGTGCGTTAATTCGTGCGCGAATCAACAACACACCTAGAGGAATGCTACACCATTCATTCTTCCGAAGGATTTTTTTGCCCCGCGAAAATTCGAGTTTATTATGAAACGCTTGATCAATGTCGAGCGTACCGGCCCCTTTGAAAGTTGTTGCCGGTCGATGCCGGCTTTAGACGGCGATCGGAGAGACACCGTGCTGACGACAAATTAGCAAAGTCAACGTGTTTGCCCTATCGCCTGCGATTTTGTAGCATTTTCTACTGGAGATGGTTGATCTGGATGAGATGGAGATTTTGTTATTTGTGCCCATAATTATGAAAGTTTATCAGTTATTTCACACTACATTATTTTAAACTAAATTTATTCAATGTAACTTAATGTTATGTTAACCCCATATGCATAAAATGGCCTAATTCTGAAGAAACGCCTTCGTTTTCGAGTTAATAAAGCTTCGAGTGCAAAGGGTTAAGTATCCAGAATACAAGAACGCACCGTACGTTTCTTATGTCATTGCACACGTTGGAGTAAAATATTGTTTAATATTAATAGTAGATGAAGGAACATATCGGTATAAAAAATATACTTGAATTCATGAATTTCATTGAATTGGTACTGAAAGGGATGAACGGCTGCTTAGAGGCAGAAGAAAAATATTGTTGCAATTCCCGTTGTTAAAATGTATCTGCAAGCATACGAATTTGTATAAAATGCTATTATCTTCCAACAATATCTTAAAACTTTAAACACCATAAATCTTCGATCAAATAAATTTGTAACGTTGAGTTCATTCTTATTTTCCTATTATGAAAGCATAACGCTAATCCTGCTCAATTCCGCACGCATCGACGCCAACAGAAAATCGCTTGCACCCGACACGCCGTTGTTACCGTAATCTACTAATTGCAAATTAGAGGCAGTAGTTTCTCTAGAAATTAAACAATGAATCTAATTTGCGATAAATCCTAAATATTATTACTCAATACCGTTGAGACACGATCGCGAGACGGTTGTCGCAACGTCTGGTCGCATTATATAAAAATGTCGAAAGACGAAACGGAATACAGCATGGACGAATCCCATATTAAAAGACTGCACTCTCACGAAACCGCGGAGTCTCACGATATTTTACACATAAATGGGGCTCGATTAGAATTCGTAGTAAATTATCTGGCCGTCTGGTCGAACGATCTCTGATCAGACGCAACATTGTTTGTGGTCCCACGTTGCTCTATAGGATGACAGATACGGGTTACCCGCAGCGAACAATGCGCAAGAATTCAGATAGTTTCGTCGTGCATGTGATTTAAGGGAGTACACCTTTATCGTTACACAAGCAACCGATTCGCATAAAATTTTAGACCACATTCTGCACACTCTAATATAAAATCTAGCACAAGAATTTTTCAAAAGTCTCAAATCTCTTTTGAGTTACGCATCATTAAAGTTTGGTTTCTTTCAAAATGATAGTTCTTAGATTGAACACTGCTTTCGCTATTTCAGATGGTTGAATTTATTAAAAATTCTATGCTTTAGACGGTGCCTTCTAGTTTGAAAATGAAAAATATCTTTCGTTTCGCACGTTTCAATTTTTGTCAGCGATGGCGGCCCACCATCGACGCCCCAATAAAGAATGTTTTAATATTTCATAGCGAAAAGAACGGAGCGCAAGGTTAAGAATTTTTTACGTTTTAATTATCTTGAAAAGAAGTATAGCACATGTTTCGATAGTTCAGATGGCGTATCCGCTTAATAATTCGATATTCTCAGCTAAGAGATCCGATTGAGGCGTGCTGGAGAGGCTGCTCCGGTGGGCTCGTACTAATTGCAAATTATCCGTGATTATACCGACTTCCCGTACGCATAATAACTCAGAATGGTTTCACGATCGGTCTTGCGCGCATCCTTTCCAACGATGCATTCGCAGATAACGACCACGCGCTGCAATTCGTCTTTGATTTTACGAGTTCGACGCTAGGCGAACCGAACGATCTTGCGTTACCAGTAGTTGGCTTTTTAACTCCACTTAATTATAACGTTTTAGTCTTAAACACACAGCAAATAAATCGCAAAGAGATAGCCGAGCTACACGAGTCTTACGAATACGAATCTGTCGAAATACTTCCTTAATTCCATACGACTGTTTCGTTGCTATACTTCCGTACAACAAGTTCGCAGTAACCGTCTAAAAAGACTGTATTTTTATTATCGGCAACAGTAAACGTGCAGTGAATGTATAAAACATTGTTCAAAAAGATTTCATAGTCTTTTTTAAATAATCTTCCGATCGCTTTGTGCGGTCCACTGTATTTCTAAGTACGTGTAAGATAAAACTAACTATAATAGATAGATAAGAGGCAAATAGAAATCTCTAAACATTTTTTTTAATACAAACGGATCCACTAGCTTGTAAATGCTCGAAGTTGTAAAATGGTGACACGTAACCGGATAGTAAGATTTATTTTAATATATAACCACGTGTATTTCGCTTTTAGATCGAACGCGAACCGTTCCAATGCTTTACCACTTGTTAAAATAAAAGATTTACAATTTAAATGAATGTTCACAGACAGCTGGTGGCCTCAGGAAAAACGTGATTGATTCGTGTTCGACCGGACACGTTGGATCTTAATTAACGAGATTAATGTTCGCGCGATCAGCCCATCGATCGAACACGACGTAAACTTGCAGCATCATCGGGATGCATTCCTTGCGACGTGTCCATCCCGGGATCCTTCGGGTTTTTCTCCCGTTGCGACGCCTCGAGCATCGTGCTTTCGAACGGCAATTATGCATGCTCGCGCGGGGGCGTTTCGAAAGCATGGGAATAGCTCAATTTTATTGCGACGCTCGGGACAGATGTTCATGCAGCCTTTTAATCGTCCGGGAAAAACCATATATCCTGCAATGGAGAGCCGCCGCGAGTTACATCATTTTCTTTTTTTTTTTTCGTGTGGGAGAATGAACGACTTATTTTGACGGAAGACGAGGATCAATCGTGAAAGTCAGATAAAAGAGGGAGAAATTGCGTACCGTGCCCAATCGTGATTGTGCTGCGAACCATGGGGAAAGTATTTTTTATTATCGATTGTCCTTTATGCAAAAGGCATTGCTCCTCGGGACATCGATATCTCAAAACTCGGTTGTTCCCTGCACCGTTAACAATGAAATTTCCGTTCCACGACTGTCACGTTCCTTCAGAAGCCTCCATACCCGGCATGACTTACGTTCTAGCTGCTTCAGAATTTACGATCCCACTTTGCCCACTACGTTCAAACGTAGAGTGGCTCAAAGTAAAACTCGGACACTGACATTTTTGGGCCTTATGAAGCGATTGGTAGGGTAAGAAAAGAATGTAAATAAAAAATAACACTTTTATTTGCTCTTACAGCTTTTAATCTTGTACTTGTACTTTGTACTTTGTACATTGTACTTTGTAGTTTGTACTTGTACATTGTACTT